>WBNM01038331.1:0-137055 GCA_013399055.1 Ramphastos sulfuratus | reverse complement strand
AAAAAAAAAAAAAACCAAAAAAAACCAAACCACCAACCAAAACCAAACAAACAAAAAGAACCACCCCAAACCCAAACCAAACCAAACAAAACAAAAAAACCCCCACAAAAACCCAAAAGAGGGTAATTGTTATCATTGATTCCCTTCTGAAAGGAACTGATGGCCCCATATGTCAGCCGGACCCCTCCCATAGGGAAGTCTGGTGCCTCCCTGTGGCCCGGATCAAGGATGTTACCAAAAGGCTGCCTAATACAGTGCAGCCCTCTGACTACTATCTCTTGTTGGTTATGCAGGTCGGAAGTGATGAGGTTGATACCAGAGGTCTAAAGGCAATCAAAAGGAACTTCAAAGCACTGGGAAAATAGTTGAGTGATTGGGGGCACAGTTAATCTTTTCAATACCCTTAGTTGCAGGTAAGAATGCTGAAAGGAACTGGAAATCAAGCCTGATTACCCAAGGTTAACTGTTATTATTTTATTTTTAAGGAGGAAAAGACTAAACTAAAAACAAATTAACAAAACACCCCAACCCACAAAGAACGAAACAAAAACATCCCTCCAAAATCTGTGACTAGAATATTCCTTGAATTGCTGCCTAGGCACACAATACTATGCCTTATGAAAATGTCATCAATATCCTGGCATCCTTTGTATATTACACCTTTAAGACAAGTGGAGTCTCACAAGACCACTGTATTTTGTGCTTTTAAGAACCTGTTCTTTCAACTGTGTTCTGAAAATGATGTGCTGTGAAAAATATGCAGTAAATAATTAACACATTTTTGCTTCAGACAATCTATGATATGAGGGAACAGGTTGAAATGTCAGTGTTGCAGGTGCACAGCTTAAATATAGGGCAAGGAGGAATAATTTGTAGGGATACTTCTTTTTCTATTACTAAAGCAATTAAAATAATGGATTGGGTTCAACATTCTGATCAGCAAAAAATCCAGAATGTGCCAAAATGGAGAACAGAGCCTGTTAGTTTTTAATTCCTGTGTGGTGAAAATGTTGGTGGCATCATTAATGGGTTACTGAAAACTGTCAGAACTATGAAGTGTAATCCAAGCTCTGCATTCTGTTTTGTATCGATATTCTCGAAATGGTGGATTTTAATATCCCTTACTGTCCTTTTTTTTTAATCCTCCTGGTTAATGTTTCCAAGATACGGAGCTGTGATAATGACCTACAGAATCTGGTGTAACAGCTCAAGCATTTTATCCAGGGAATAATGGAAAGATTTCATATGAACAGTTTGGATTTAGGTTTAGCGCAAAAGAACACAGCTGTTCTTTCCAATTAGAGTGACAATTCCAGAACAATTTAGGGTGAAAACTGATCAGATTTTGATAAATCTCATATAAGTATACACCTGTAAGAATCATGCTCTATCTGATGAACATCTCAGATCCATTGGTATTGGAAACTAAGCAACACTTCAGATTTCTTACAGTGATCAAATGACCCTAATGCTGCACAAGACTTGTGCTTTCCTTCAAAATCCTAGATGGTTGAAAGATTTTTCTTCTGTGGCATGTCAGCTTTGAATTTTTGGTGGTATTTGCCTTAATGCTACATTTGAATTTTGATTATCAATTAAAATATTAACTAAGCAAAATTTATGGCTAGTATATTTTGTTCATTCTAAATGGCACCAGTTAGGGTTTTTTGTTTGTTTATTTTTGTTTTATTAAACACAAATGAAAATCCCAGTAGGCCAGTGCACAGATGCCATAAATTAGAACTTCCAGCAGCATTCCTTTTTATCTCAGAACTGTGGTCAACGTGAGTTTTGTAAGCACAGGTAAAGTAACTCTCAACTGCTCTGCAAGGAGGCTAAGGGTGCCAACTGAACTGACAGTGTTTGTGTCAGAAATCTGGAAACTGCCCTATGATGTAGGAATTAGTTTTCTGACTGTTTATCTTGTCTAATTACCAGAAGTTTTAGAATGAGCACAGGACTACAGAAGGTCAGATAGATTGCTGTATTATTCACTAAGAAATTACACCTTTGCAATATTGTAATTGACTATTGTGAAAATGGTTACACTGTCCTGAACAGCACTGTGAATTTAAGTGCTGAGTCAGAGAAGAAACAGATTAACATTTGAGCAGAGGAGTTCTATATTATTTTTAATAATCTCAATAATAGAGAAATTATTTGAGGAAGAAGTCAAGATAGTTATGTTCTCCAGGACTGTGAAAACTGTCCAAGTCAGAACAAGTCCTTCACTTTATCTAAGAGATGCCCTCTAAAGTGTGTCACTTGATTTTGTGCAGAAGTGTAGATACTTGGAAAAGCCTGTGTGATAGGGGAATTAAAAGTATTTGAAAATAAGACATTCTACATCAAATAGCAGAAGAATAAGCATAAAGTATATGAATGTGGAGTTTGAACAGTATTTTTTTTTTAAACTGCAAACAGCCTTAAAATAATAAACTTGCTTTAAACCAATGAAAATATTCATAATCTTGCTTCAGGTTTAGAAGTATACTTTTCTTCAGCATAGAAACTTATTTTTAATTGAATTGTGATATCAGCGAATGGTCACACAGGTATCTATGTAAAAGACAGGAAAAACAGAAATCTGAAAAGCTTGTTGAAATTCAAAGCTGTTCTAATGAATAGATTTAGTCAGACGTAACTACTCCATTTTATAAGGAAAAAGAGCTTTTTTTCTGATGATGATTTCGAAGCACTGCTGCTTCTAAGGCTGAGCTACTTTCATGATAGGCCAGCACTATTTTAAAAAGCACAGAAAAATCTATTGAAGGAAATGAAGAGAGGACATATATTCTACTCTTTACTAAACCAATAATAAATGCAGTTTATCTGAAGCTTGTAAGGAATGTGGTTAATTTAGGAGATCAGCTTCAGGAGAACAACATTATGAACTATGAAAGCCATATTATGAATCCATTGACTTGAGGGGGTTTCAGAGAGTCGAAGCTAAAAGATATAGAAATAGAAATATGTGCCACAGCAAAGGTTGGTCATAGACTCAGGATATGCACACTGCGATGGAGTTGATGAATTCTATGAAGTACATAAATTGGTAGAAGCACCAGCTTGATATTAATGTAAAAATGAGAACAGAGGAGGGTGACTGGGAAACATGCTGTATGAAATAATAAAGAGGAAGCTGAATGATTTGCACTTAACCAAAGAATGTTTTCTGAAGTTAGTTGTAAATAGTCTTGTGTTAAAACCAAAACAAAACTCTGTAAGAAAAATATTTTTTCTAGTTTTCAGTAAATCATAACGTGCTCTATATAGCTGCTATATGTTTCATTGGTTGCTATAATTAATTTCATAACTTCTTGAAAGCATTCAGGAATGTAGAATTGCTAGTAATACTGTGCTGTTCTTGTCCTATCCTGTGTTGACAAAGAACTTAATTTTTTAAATGCTACTAATCATTCCACGTACCCTCAATCACATTCTTTCAGCCTTCAACACTTGTATTTTGGGTTAATGAATTATTTTTTTAGTTCTGCAGTCATGCATTTCAGTTTTCTTAGCTCTTGTCAGTATCAGAGATATCTGTATCCTTTGCTGACTACATTAACGTAGCAGAATTTCTAAGGCTAGATTTCTATTTAATGCATTTTCTGAGATTAAAAGACATGTCATACTGGATGGTTATTTTGTCAGCTATTTTCTTAATTAAGTTAAAATTGAGTTTTGTGGTATCATTTGTATATAATTACTTCAGATTTGATTACGCAATCCTGTGGCTTCAATGATTGTGTGAAATGAAGCATCTAATATTACAGTCAGAAGAAACATGGTTTGGTAAACCATCAGAATGGAATATAGGATGTGCAAGTTCTCTTAACTCGGTGTGATGACAGCAATGATGAAACATGCTTCATCTCTGTGTAGTTAACTTGTCTGTAGAAGAATCATAACCACGTTAATGTGTGTGAAGGGCATGAATGAGACTTAGAGACTGCGGCAGGAGAAAGATGACTAATAAAGGCATAATTCCTGTATTATCTCTCTTCATTCTAGTTAAATTTCAGTATTTAAATCTAATTTTCTGATACGTTATTTTTCTTTGCATGAAGGCATTGACTTATTTCAAAGCCGAAGAAGTAGATCTGTTTTCTTCATAGCAAGCCAAAGCATGTAGTGTAAAGAAAAGGTAATGTACTTGAAAAACATTACAAAACAAGTCAGATCAGTAATCTAAATTTGGTATGGAAATAAACAGTCTTCTTTCATCTATATTATTACAAATATTAAATTGCATCCTTAATTTTGAATCCTTTGTGAATGTGATCCCCTTTACAGTATCATAGTGTAGCAGGGTTGGAAGAGACCTCAAAGATCATCAAGTCCAACCCACTACCACAGACCTCAAGACTAGACCATGGCACCAAGTGCCACGTTCAAACGTGCCTTGAACACCTCCAGGGACGGTGACTCCACCACCTCCCTGGGCAGCCCATTCCAGTAGCGAATGACTCTCGGTGAAGAACTTTCTCCTCACCTCCAGCCTAAACTTCCCCTGACACAGCTTGAGACTGTGTCCTCTTGTTCTGATGCTGGTTGCTTGAGAGAAGAAAGCAACCTCCTGCTGGCCACAAGCACCCTTCAGGTAGTTGTAGACAGCAATAAGGTCTCCCCTGAGCCTCCTCTTCACCAGGCTAAACAATCCCAGCTTTCTCTTTATATTAGGAGAGTGCTTATGGAGTTAGGAGGGTTGTAGAACTAGAATTTAATAATACCTAGAATACTAGAATCTAATAATAGTTCTGAGTAAAAGCATTAATACAAACTTTAATATACTCCTAGAAAGTAGTAGCAATATGACATTAATCTATCATTAATGATACTTTCAAATATAGCTCTGCTGTTAAAAGTAGTGCAGAGTTACTCCTTAATCCTCCTAGTCTGTCACATAAAGAATATATACGTGAAATTCTAGTGTCCAGTATGTTTTCATTGGAAAGAACAGTTAAAAAAGGTCTACTTTAATTATTTGTCTGCTTTATGCTTGGCCTTCTGCAGGAGTTGCAGCACACCAAGGTTTCAGCAAAGATCAACAAGACAGTAAAAGAGATACTAAACTCTCTAAACAGACCGAAACATGAGGCTACTGGATTATAAATAATACTGTAAAGATAAAGTGGAAATTATTTCTGTTCATAGACTGTAAAATCTTTAATTTTTTTTTTCTCATGTCTCACCAGCTTGGACAGAGGATGCTTTCCTGTCTTCAGCTATATTCTATAATTCTATATCACTAGGTCACAGTACTGTAAAATAGAGAGTGGCTTGTCTGTCATAAACACAGGAGTAAAGCCAGTGTAAGAGAAATAATAAAAGGAGTATGTAATAAGGAGTATGGAAAATTGCTTTCCCATTCAGGGAATTTGCACAAAGCACAAATGTCTTTAGTACTTTAGCCACAGAGTAAAAGAAAACCAGAAAGAAACCCCACTATTCATAAACCACAGGAAGCACAATAAATTAAGTACTTTTTTTTTTTTCCTGACTAAAACAATGCTATTCATATAATGTAGAACAAGTCTAAACGTGGAAGGAACAAATTTTAATTACAAATATCCAAATGGTAGGTCCAAAGCTTGAAACAGGGATACAGTTACCCCAAATACCAAGCCAAGGGGAATTAAAAAATCCCGAAATATCTGACGTATAGGCAAGATCCTAAAAGATAATACTGTACTTAACATTTTTCTGGAAAAGTTTGGTTTGGAGTCTTGAAAGTCCTGTGGAGTAGTAGGATAGTGACTGTGAAATGGTCAGTTGGGAAGGTAAGAAAAATCATACTTCAGAGTAGGTTATACATGATTTCAGAGAGGCTTGTTGATATACTGTATAAATGGAAAATAGTATTTAAGGTCTCTGGATCTAAAATATGTATATGTAAGATCTATATAAGCTGACATCTAAAATGAAGCATTCATAATTGGCTCTATTTTTCGCTCTGTTATTATGGTAAAATGGTTGAGGAAGGTTTTCTCATTAAGGTGAGTTTAAGTAGTTTGAGATTCTCTTTAGTTAGGAAAACATTAGGCTGAAGTAACTTGAATAGTGCTGATATAACTTGTCAAAACCAGCCACACTTCCTGAGATGCTTTTATGTGCAAAGCATATCCTCAAACCTTAAACAAAAAAATGTTTGAAATCACGTCCATCTGATAAAGACTCAGTTGACAACATTGACAGCTTCCAGGTACAGAAGCTATTTTCTGTGCTGTCAACAAATGTCAAATTGCTGCTCATTCAGTGAAAGAACAGTTACCCAACAACTTGGCTAGAAGATTTTGTATCCTGTAGTAAAATTCTCAACAAGATTGAAATGAAAAATTTAATTAGGCTTTCTAGTGGCAGTATTTTAAATTAATATATGACATCACAAAAGTACACAGACTTCTGATGCCAAAAATGTTACCTTTTTTTTTTCATAATAATAGTGACATTTTAAGGCCATTTTGAAATGAGCTTCTTAATTTCTTAATTTTATGCCAAATTCTATTTAAAAGGATACTGTTCTCTTTCAGGAAAAAATCTCATGTAATTTAGGAATAAAACAAATATGTTTTGAGTTCTAGCTTATACTTGATATGCATGTGTAATGTAGTCAGTGAGTACCCTATAATACATTGGATCAGATCCTGTACAATTCTGTAGAAACCGAAAGTGCATAGTAACCACCTGTACTTCTGATAAAATATGGATAGTATTACATGAATCTCCAGAGTAATCTAAATAATAGGTTTTCCTTATGAAATTAAATTTGAGCCATATTATGTAAGTGGGCAGAAGAAGCTTAGGTGATTTGAGCTAACTAGTAGGCATGCAGGTAGAAAAATATCTGTAAATGCATCAGAAAAAAATATTAAGAAGCCATGAAATGTGAGTTCAGACCAGCCTGATTTATTTCCTCATTTTGAAAGCACTGGTACTTCAATTAGGTATTTTAAGTTCATATGCTAAAGCAATATTTGTCACAGACTGTGTTTGTGAAATGAATTTTCCATGTACTGTCTGCAAATCTAAGTCTCATAAGAGCTATACTATCTTGCCACCAAAGATTTGTTGTGAAAATGGCTGGAATACCTAAGGAGCTGGAAAACTTGGTGGTTGCTGTAGGTAACTGGGAGACAGGCATAAAAGGGATCAGGAGCATAGGATGGTGTGGTAGTTTGGGCCTCAGTCTGGTCAGGGTTCCCTGTGGACACCTTGGTGTGTGTCAGGAAAGTGCTGAGTGCAGGAAGGGCACAGCTAGTTCAGCTTTAGTTTGCAGGCTAAGGAAGCAGGTACGTTCTGCCTTTGTACCAGATCTACATAAGTAATGCAAGAATATCTTTAGTCCTTGGGATGTTCCAGAGCAAAAAGCATATGCTCTGCAGGAACTGAACTCTTTCCCTTCTTACTATAGATCTGTTTTTTTGTTTGGTGGTTTGGGGTTTTTTGGGGTTTTTTTTGTTTTTGTTTTTTTTTTTTCCCCCTGTATAGTGTATAGTTGTATATTTGTAATACAAAAGTAGCAAAATAAAATCCTCACTACAAATTTTGTGATCCATATATTAGCTAAGATGAATATCTAGGTGTCATTTCAGTTCATTTCAGTGCATTTATTTTCTCTTTATTTTTCTATCTAATTGAGAATGAGGATAGTTTTACAAGTCTGTTGTGAAGTCCCTAAGAACATTGCCAACGAAGATAAAAACCTCACATGTCCTCCACAGTTCTCCCCTGAAACCGTGTTTTTGTCTTGGAAGTAATACAATGTAATATGAGATACAGCAGTTGCCAAGGTAACTGTTCTTTTTTAGTTTGATAGCAGCAGGTGAATGGTTGCCTGGATATCCACAGTAATTGCTGGGGCTCTGATAGTTCAGTAAGGATGCCCACATTCTTGAGGCTTGGTTTTCTTCATGCTTTATCTAAAATTCTAAGGTACATTGCAATTATTAAAATATTATTCAATAATTATTCTTTGTGCAATGCTGTTGTTATTAGTATTTTATTAATGTTTTAATTGCAGAATGTTAGAGAGATATGTTTTTATATTATGATAGTTCTTTTCAGAGAAACTTATTTTCTGACATTGATTTTTAAAATTTTTTTTAAAATTAGTTTCAAGATCCTTCAAATAACTAATTAACTCCACATTTAAATCTGTAAGTAATGAGACAAAAGCTACAAGAAAAAAATTCTGATTTGTTCTTACTGTAATGCCCTCTCATGAAATCTCTAAGGTCTTTAACAGTAAGACTGATCTCCTATTCTAACTCTGTTGCAGCATTAGACCATATTGGAAAGAAAATACATATAGCAAAGAGGTTTTTTAGATTTTATGGCCTTTGAGAATGCATGGGAAGATTCTCATGAAATGTGGTGAAATAATTGTTTTGTCAATTGCAGTGGTGGTTTTTGGTTTGGTTTTTTTTCCTCCAAGTTGCTGTTGGTCTGAATTCTATTTGTATAATTAAATACTCCTATTTAAAAGATCCATCCTGCTCTACATCTTGTGTTCTACTGTATTACTGTGCCAACCTGATTTCACACATTTGGTGTAAAATTTTCAGGGATTAGGATCTAAGTCATAGATCTGTATCATAATTTGGTTTTAGATTTAATGTAGTAATAAGACTTACAGCTTTATTCAGTCTGTTAGCAGGCTTGGAAAAAGAATCAGTTGCATCATTTACACTACAGTTTAACTTGTTGCTTAAACATAACCAGAACATGAATTTCATTAGTTTCACATAAATTTTAATCTGAGACAATTTGGTTGTACTCTAAAGATTTCACCTATGTATAAAATTTGCCCTACAAGCCTCTGAGCATGTGGTCTGAACTCAAGCTGTTAAAATACCTCAGAATTGAATGATCTTTCTACCGTAATCTCTGAATTTAACTCAATATATGAAACAGCATTTCTTAAAGGAAAAGGAACCTTTATTTCTAATTTTGTTGCTGTTATTCATAATATCAAAGTCTCCAAAATAACATTACTAGATAAAACCATCAGCTGGATTTATGACAAGATCTAAATACATGGTCAAAGCTGTCCTACCTAAGAATCAAATCCATATTTTTAGTGGAATTATTCTGCATAGTGCCAATTAAGGCATTCTGAAAGATTTGCTGGAAATGTTTTTATATATTTATTTTCTGTGGTATTTTTCCTAAACACCCATTCTGAAAAAAAGGTTTTGTTCTGGAAACAAATCTTTCAAAGCTGACAGTAAAGCTGCTTTGTAACAAAAGTCTGGTCTGCTTTCTCTGTTACTGAAATGAAGTGCAAGGTATGGGATAGGCTGCTCTTGGCTTAGAAGTAGATTGTTCCTCCCACCTCCCCCATCCCATAAATAAAGGGATTCAGGAACCAGTAGATTTGGTTTAGGCATCCAATTTAGCCAAGGCTACTATCTGACAAGTAAACTCAACATCTCGACACCGTAAATGTTAAAGTTAGTTCTGCTTTATTTTGACACTTACTCACTAATAGTACTTTTGTAAGCAGATCAGACTCAGAGAATTAATAAAACCACTGTAGTTCCCTGTCTGAGGACATGTTTCTTTGAATGAGGCTATTAATTCCAAACAAATGTGACAGTTGTTTTCTTCTCCCTTTATGACTTGACACTAAATCACGTACCTCAAGTGAGTGACCAGCAGTGACTGGAGCACAACTTTGTCATTCAGGACTGAGTTAGAATTTACATGGACTGAATGAGCCAATAACAAACAAACTTCTGGAAAAGCTTTGTGGTTTTTTGTTGGTTTGGGTTTTTTGGGTGTGGATTTTGTTTTAATTTTTTAAAAAAAAATCTTTAACTGCAATAAATTTCTATCTCTTCCTAGAATAATTTCCAAATTAAAGTCTACTATTAAAGGCAAACCAAAAGAATGTTGTTATGGCTGCTAGTCATTTCTGAATAATAGGGAGAAAACACCTTATTGGTACACATGTATTCCAGCTGCTTCTATGTATTATGCTTTTGATTAATAAAGGCTTCCATTAGTGAAGCAGGATGGAAAACAGTCCAAAGTGACAGACTGGTACTCCTGGTCACTTCAGTATTATAGAAATCACTCTTGAAAAGGAAACAATGTTTTAGCAGCAAATATACTAACTGTGATGCAGTTAAAAACAAAGACAATCAGACAACAACAAAACAAATGCAAACAACAAAAAAAGTGTGGATATGTAGATCATCCTATTTTACCTACGAAAACTGTAATAGAGATCCTAGAAACTGGAGGTTCAGGGACATGCTCCCTTCAAAAATGGCTGTTACTGCAAAGGTGAATCATGAAATCACCTATATGTTGTGTTTTTAATGTTTTTTTAGTTCATAGGAGTAAACATAGGTACTTGGTGGAAATTTTAACAACTCTGTGGATTAAACCTGTGAAATAGAATCCAGATGGCATCTTCGAAATGATTCAATGTTACATTTGAACAGAAGACATTTGAACAGAAGAACACTTTTTTTTTTTTTTTAAATTATGTTTACAGTTTGGCTTTTTTATGTCTACAGAAACTGCAGAACAAGTGCAATATTTGCAAAAAGGTAAACATAGTGATGCTTCAAATTATGGTAATGTTTTGTCACGTGGGGTATCTTCATTAGTTGTCAGAGAACAGAATGCTCTGCAGCACACTTCTTAGCATCCTGCTTTGTCTGCTATTCTTGTGGCAGTGTTTTGATACCTAAAATGATAGTGAGTGGCACGTGTAAATAACTGCTTAAAAAACCTTTTTACAGGAGTAAAACTGTAAATATGACATGAATTGTGCCAGCTTTCAGGCTGCAGATTGAAGATTCAACTTCTATCTCTTGATCAATAGCAAATCAATATAAACTCAAATTAAAAAATGCCTGTATGTCTTAAATTGTTTATAGTGTTTCAGTGCAACTGCTTCTATGTACATTTTTTTTTTCATATACAGAAACAATTTTACTGGCTATAATGTTTGCCAAACTAATAAGAAGAAAAAACCCAAACACAAGTTGAATGTGCATTGATCCAAATAGCCACTACAGAACAAATGCTAGTGAAATCTTACTTTGACTTATTTTGGCATCATAAACACTATTTAGGCATTTAACGATTGAACTTGTGCAAATGCCATCCAGTATAATGTAAAACTTCATCTCCAGCTTTTAGTAGGCATTCTTAAATTCTGCATAGTGTGGTTAAATACAATTCAGGCATTTATGAGTGCAGATGGTATTTTCAACCAGCTGTACCACTGTGATGTTAAAGGAATTCCTTGTAACATAGAAGGGCATCTCATCAGCTGAGGGGAATGTAAGGAGAAACAGTCTAAATGAGTCAGTAGAAACATCTGTTACACTCATAAATGTATATGAGGATGTTCAGCTGTGTAGAATTAAAATTACATTTCACTAACAGTTATTTTAATAAACCATAAAAGGGGTTGCATTGCAAATTGTAGATGCTGATTGGATTTTAAAATCAAACTAAATGCTTGTTTTTCGCAATGTGGTTTCACATCATGATAACGTTGTTTCTCTTAATAAAGTTAGAAATTAAGTAATTTTGCAAAGAAAGTTAATAGACTTACCCTGCAGCTTTTGTGAAGAATCATAGTTTGGGCTATAAATGATTAAGTGACATGAAATACTTTTTGTATATTAGTCTTCACTTAAAAAAGCACTAGGAAACAATGTCCTACTTATTCAAATGCCTTTCATATCCCTGTCACCTTGGAACTAGACAAATGGCTTCTTAATAATGCTTCACATTGGCTCCAATGGTTATAAGATGCAATTAATTTACAAATTAGGTCAATTGTTTCAGAGTACATACAGTTTTAGAGATCTCATACCAGTGTTGGTAAGGTCATGGCAAGGGTTTCTATACACTTGAGAATAAAGAGAATGAATTGAAATGTCTGAGTGTGATTGGTTCCTTAAATCTTAATGGCAGAACTCTCATTCACTTAAGACAGAATTTTAGCCTCTCTTTCATCTCATCCTTCTTACCTGCAAAGTAACAAAGTGTTTTCAAAGTTGTACTGCTGTCAGTCTCCGGTATTTTTTATTTCTGTTTTCCCACAGTGGTTAATTCCCCTTTTTTCAAGCTGATGACTAATGTTCCCTCTTATAGCTGTGAACTGCATTGATAATGATTTTTTGTTCCCATTTTTCTATCATCATTTTCTTCTAAAGGTATAGCTCATTCTGGTTTCCTGTTCCCTCTTATTGCAAATACTGTTCTCACTTATTAGTAGTCTTCAACTAAATTTACTGCAAGTGCTGTAACAAGTGTTCTAATCACCATCCATTTAAGTGTGACAGGATTTGTTGTGTTTGTCTTGTCTTGCCTAACTGACATAATTTGGATTTATCTGAAAGGATCTAAATGCTGTTACATTGTTATTTAAAAATAAAACTCTTAAAGTAGCCTGAAGAATGTGCAAAATGAGATTTTGCACTTGGTTTTTAAAATAAAATAACTTATTTAAAATATATGTGATTTCATTAGCACTTGAATAGGAAATTACTTGCTGGTAATGTTTAGGAGCATACTGAAATTGTTGATTATATCGAGATATTTGAATATTGATTCAAATGAAACATTGAAATTTATTCATCTCTTTGTTTCTCATTTAGGAAGAATACAATGATGAAGAAATTTGATTCCTCTTTCTACTGAAAGAGGAACTTTAACGTTTCCTGTTCCTGAATAAACACTTTTATCAGACCTTTTTTGTGCTTGAGTTTGGAGCTGCTCTTTTAAAATTTATGTTTGATATACATTTGATTTTTTTTGCAATGAATTTGTCCAGACGTGCACACACATACCTACTTAGATGCTAAGAAGATAAGCAGTAATGCTGTAATACATCTTCAGCCTGACTGCTTCTACTAACATTCGCTGTGTCCTGCCTCAAGGTGGAGCTATTATATTTTCCATGGAGCTGAAGACCTGAAAAGCGTTTTCAGCCCCCAAATCCGGTTTCTGTTTTCAATAGATTTATCGTTATGTTGGTAAAGAAAAATGGCAGTCTTTCTCCCCCTCAGCAAAAGCTGGAGTCAGCAATGTGTCACACAGGTGGATGGGCCTATGACACTGATTTTTATTCAATCTGGCATTGCCTTTCAGAGATTCAGGAAGATGCATACCTTTCACTTAGAGTAGGTATCCAGAAGGATTATGACAATATGTTCACACAGACTGTCAAAAGCAGTGCCCTTCTTATTGTGGCTTTTTGTAATTGGAATGTTTTCCCAGAAGTGTGTGTGTCTATTGTGTTCTAATTAAGGCTATACAAGCCAGTTATGGCAGGCTGTCAAATCCGTGGGATGCCGTGGGTGTATTTTAGTCTCTGTACTATAGTCTAAATAACCTTTTAAGAACTCTGTTCTTTCAATGTGATAAATAAATACTGATTTTCTTTTTTTCTCGTTTGTACTTCATAGGCCTTTGAGTAATGAATTCCACGTGGCTTTGTTGCTGGAATGAGACCTTATCACTACATAGACAACAGTATAATGAGGTCGTTTTGGCGCAAAGAGAGGCACGCATCTCATTGTAGTAGTTTGAGGCCACGAGATACCCAGGGCTGGGTGACAGAGGTGACTCTTACTCCTTTTGGAGAGTAAGAATTAAAATACTGCACACCGATTGGAAGTTTAAAGGTAGATTCTGTTTACAGGTGCATATATGCAAAAGGCAATCAGGTAGAACGGATACATCCACAAGCTAAGCCAAGTCTATCAGACTAAATCCATCTAGAGTCCTTCACCTGTTCCACCCTCTGTAGGCCTGAGAGTAGGCCACGACTGTTCCCTTCCCCCATCTTAGGCCTACAAGGCCACATGACACAGATCAAAGTTCCCTGCCACCTAGCGGCCATCTCTCCCATACAAACCCTGAGATAAGAAGGGATGTGTGCTCTTCCTGGGGAGACAGGTGAAGGGAGACAGAGAAGGGAAAGACGGGTATCGGCCAGGCGCTGGCTTAGTAAGCTGAGATACTGGAAAATGGAATGGAATAACAATAGTGTAACATCCTGGGATGTCCAGATCCAGGTTTTAGTCCCTGTAGTTTGCCTAGGGGAGCCTAGGATCCCTCAAACCTAAGATCTATGTGACACTCGTAGATGAACAATATCAGTTTATTGGGTACTTAAAGAGGAACACTTTGAAGTAAACATTGGTGGCAAATTTAAGGAAAGTAAGGCAAACCTACAAGTATCCACTTGTTCTAGTCATCTCTCACTTCTCAGATTAAGTACTATGAATACCTGTCCTAGCTGGATTTGTTGAAGTGCACTCACTTTCCATTTTTTCCCCTCACCCTTTGATTTGGAGTGTCTTTATTCATGTCACTCTAAAAGTTAACGATATCATTCATTTCCAAAGCTTCTTATTTCAGACTGAGAGATCTGGCCAAGGCCTTTTCCTAACAGGTGTAATGAATGACCTGTTTGTAGTTCATATCAATTAAAAAAAAAAAATAAAAAAGCCAGATTGTCTTAATTTCAACTAGGGATGACATTTATTGGAAGTGCAAGGACTTTAAATCAGGTCCTGAAGAGCATTTGCATTCTGAACTGTGAGCAAGGCTAAGGGATTGTCTGTTGGGCTGGGTACATAATGCCGTATCGGTGCCCCTTGTACTGTTGAAGAGGGTTAATATTTTGAAGGCAGTATTCTATATGGAGTTGGGTGACATCTGTTTCGGCAAGATATTAATCTGAAAATGCAGCTTCTAATTGCTAGCAGTATTAGTAAAATTGAGTCAAATTAGCTTTGGCTGGCACAGAAATAGAAAAAGAAGCGTTCTTGTGTAATGAAGTAGTTCAGTGTTCTAAACCAACATGCTAATCATTTGGGGCAAGGGAACTTAGAGATCACGTATAAAACTGAAGACAAATCCCCTTTTTAAGTATGAGTCTTGGGTTCAATGGAAATTTAAATTGTGTGCTAAAATGGATGACTTTCCAAAGTACTTTATTTTATTTGTATCTGTTACTTAGAACTACTTTTGTGCATGATGCTTACAATATCTGTACTGATTCAGGAAGGGAGAAAATTCACTGTAGGTGAGTAAACTTAGCCAGTAGAATATATTGATCAAAATGACCCAACAATATTAATTAATATGTCAGTGATATAAATGATAATTCCACTTTAATTATAGTTCTTGTTGTTAAAAATTATAAAAATAAAAGCATTACTAGCTAGATGAAATCAGTTGGTTTTCCCTAAACCTATTTTACTTTATATGGAAAAAAATAAATTAAAAGTTCTGATATATATATATATTTTAAAATCCTTAATCTGTCTATTGAAATAAACTTTATTCCCTCTCTTTACAGCTTATTTCCAAGCTGAGTACTGGTTAAATGTACCTGATAGTTAGTTTAGAAGATCTTATCCTTAGAAAGAAAATAAATAATGGGAATTCTGTACCCTGTGTTCTCTTTGTTATTAAGCACTAGACCCTAAATATAATAAAAATTATTTCTAATTTCTGCTTTTTAAGGAATTAAAAGAAATAATTGGATTGCATGAAAGATTTTTATGGGTTTATCTTTAAAGAAGTTTAAGAAAAACCTAAGTTAAAACTGCTATGTAGTGGAAGGGTTATGTTTGTTATTATGGCTTTGTCCATTTGTGTCCAACTTCTTGATGGTGAGGTGAATTGAACAATCCTATGTCACTGCTTAGCAAAAAAGATTTGTAGACTGATGAAAGAAAGTCCTGCATGGACTTGAAATCTGAATGTGAATGACTGAAAATTGGGATAGTTTGAGCTTTTATTTTTTACCTTCCCCCCCGCCATGCTCAGAGGAGGACTTAAATCTTGGGTTGCAGAATTAGTCTGTTTACCTTGGAGTGGTGGTTGCTTTACCTATTGTGTTTCAGAGTATTTAGGGGTGTGTTTAATTTTCTTGATGAAAACAGATGGTGAAATTCTCTGCTAATTGGAGTCACAGGTGTTTTCTATTCTTTGGCTGTGCCATCAGGACTGCAGCTGTGACCCTTTTTACCCCTGAGTTTTCTACGACATTTAGCCACTCTGAGTCTGTTTCTTGCATAGTAATTTCTGCTCTAGTCTCACATACTGTTGATGGTTCTTGGATGGCTCAGGTCTGTTCTGAGAAAGAGAAAGGTAATTTCTTATAGCAGTACTCAAAATTGTCTGAAAGGATTGGAGGTTACCTGGAACTCAGACCATGGTTTTGTCAGATTATTCTAAATTGGTGGGTATGAACTTGGGCTTGGTATCAGGCTGAGAAGTGACTGGTCACAGACTTGCCAGTTGTGAGGTCTGGGCTGTATAAGGCTTTATTTCAGGATGGTTTAGGATGCCTGTATGGATGGTTTTTCTCTCTTTTATAGGTAAACTTCTAATTTCAGGGCTTCAGTTCAGAAGAGTTAAAATGGCTACAAAAGAAACCTTTTGTTCATGTTTCATCTTTCTTTTCAATTCGTGCTGTAGAACTGTACTTTCTGTCTTTCTGCTCAGCTTTTCTGAAGTTCTCTAGATAGTAGCATTTAAAAATCAAACTGTCATTTTCATTCCATGCTTCTGCTTCTTTATGCCAGTTCTAGCTGGCAGATTCAGCTCAGCTGAGACTGTAGTGGCCGGTGTTGTCAGAAGCAACTTTTGTTATCCTGTCAGCAGAAGTGATCAGAAAACATGGCAGAAGGAAGATGATGAGCTGAATAAGCTTCTAACAGAGCTAATAGGGGGAAGTTCCTAAATCCAGCAGAGTTTAAGTATCTGGAAAGCATACTAATTCTCAGATTTCCTAAGTGCTTGCTGTACTATTCAGCCTTTCTGCCAGAACTATTTAGGTGGATAAGCCATTTTCACAAACATATTGCTCTTCTTCTGTCAGGCAAAGATATGTCATCAGGAAAAAATTGCTAAAATCCATGAACTCTTGCCCTTTTTAGCCTTTATTGGTAGTTAATAAGTATGGATAAGTTAACAAACAGCATATTCAAAACAGGCCCTTTTAAAAAAATTAATCTTTGCCCATTATATTTTAGTTTCGTAGTGCAGCATGAGTTTCCAGCACTGTTCTATGGTGGCCTAAAGTAATCTTGAAGAGAGTAATTTAATAATGCTAAAAGACTGACTTGATTAGAAAATTGAAATATAAATGGCAGACAGGTTTTCTTGGATTTATTCTATAGCTTCCTCTTTCAATCAGTGGTCCTAATCACTAGCCTCCTCCAAATAATAATTTTTAGGCAGAATCAGCTGAAATGTTGTGATAATCTACAAATACCAATTTTAATTTTTTTTATGTACTTAGTACTGGATGAGTAATTACAATGCTTGTAGGAGTACAATATCTGAAAGTCCTGGACTACGTATTCATAGAGCAAATAAACAACATAATACCACCTGTACAGAAGATGAGATCCTGTTCATATTCAATGTTCCGTGAACTGATTTTCCAGAAAAAATGTTTTTGTCATAGTGCTCTGAAGGAAGGGAAATATGTGGAAGGAAACATGTAAAATGAATTCTCTAGTAAAAGTGTTTTAATACATCTGTAATTGTTTGTTTCTGCGGCACACACATAATGAATTTTTAAGTGATTCAGAAAAGCAAAATTTAAACTCACAAGATTATTTTTTCTTTCATTCAGGCTATTCTCAGAATATTTTCCCACTAAAATTTCTGGAAACCTCATACTTACAACTAAGATAACATTTCTTGTGCATTGAGTTACCTGTTCTCTTCATGCTCTTTTGCTGTGCCCATCATCAAATTATTTGTTTGCCTGATCTATTCATATGGAAACTGTGTGGTTTTAATTACATTTTATAATGTGGGATTATCTTTTTGCTTTGGCAAGACTGCATAATGTAATTTCAACTCTGCCATGAAAAAAACTGAGTATTTTTTAGCTGGCATAAAAATATTGTCAGAGGGTAAACTAATGATGATACTTGCCCTAAGTTCTGTTAAAGTGGTATTTGAGGACTTTGTAATTATTCTTTGTGTTTTGTTGCTTCTTTCTGTCTTTAAAGTACTTCCATTTAAAAGGTCTTGCTGTATTAGGACCAATATTATCACCGTGGAAGATGTAAGCCAAATTAGAGCTGCCTTTTTTCACAGCAGAACAGGAAGCTGGTGGAGTATTGTTTAGGATTTAAAGGAATATAACAACAGCCATTGTATTCAGATTTTGGATTTCTTAAGAAAACCATATTTGCTTATCCTAGTATACTCTCTGATTGTAGAAGCAGTATTGCCCAAAGCTTTTTGTGTATCAGAACTAATATATACAGCAGTAATACCTTTGAAGAACAAAGGCCTCCCAGCAGCCTATTTTTCCAGTAGACATTTGTTTGACAGGTAAATCTTTTGAGAAGTTGGCAAGAAGCCAGCATCAGTGCTGGAGGTAATACATGGTCAGGAGGCCTGTATCCAGTGGCTTTCTCCTTACTTCTCCTATTTCATTTTTTGATTTAGTGAGCTTTTATAGATCAGCAGACAGGAAAGCTACCTGATAAATGCATCTATGCAGCTGTAGAGACATTTGTATTTCATAGATAAACATAATACAGTCGTATGGTAGTGGTGTTGAGTGGCGTTTGAAAATCAAAACACTTCCACTCAGGTGTTCCTTGCACAGTTTTAGTTGTGTATGCCGCCATGGGTAGTGTCAGAGCAAGAGTCCTGTGAGTGCAGTGCTTGAAAAAATAGTTGTGACTGGCATTATTCTGGAATGTGCTGTCTGAGAAAAGAATTAAACCATGAAGAATCTGAAATACTTAATGAAACTTATCTGAGCCTTTCAGTAGTGAATAATTTTCAAAGCCTAACACAATATATTAAGGTGAAAGCTGATACAATTTCAGGACTATTTCTTTTTATGTTGAAAGGACTCTGCTAAGGGTGAACTGCTAAATAGATTCTATAAATTACTATAGGTTCTGAAATAAAGTCCAGTCTTTTATTTTTTCAAATTTTTCTTTTCCCCCTCTCATTAGAAACATTTTATGGGGGCTTTGCATAAATGCCTTGCAATAAAAAGCCAGGAAACTGTATTTTAGTTTCTGAAGGTTAAGTCCTCAAAAAAAGGAAGCTGTCGTAGCTTTTGGTTTGTGTTAAGAAATTGTTCCAGTTTTTAAATAAAGCAAAAATCCTCTTTTTTATAACCCTCTTGATGACAGCTCCAGAAAAAGTAACTTTACTTTTACAATATACTGAGGGTAATAGGGAAGTGGAGGTTATGAATCCTCTTTTTAGTGGGCTCCTTTAAGCTAAGTGTTTTTTCTAACCTGAGATAAAGAGAAAATTTTAATTGTTTCTGACATACTGCCAATACATTCAGTGTTGTGTAGTTAGGAAGAAAAGAGTGACCTCTTATTACCTATAATTTCTGTTTATACTTGCTGTGCATCTTCAGACAGAACAATCAATAACTTAGAATATAAGGATTTCCTCGCTATTGGTCACTCTTGATTTCTTAACATTACTGATCTGTAAGTAATAAAAGTTTTATAAAAAAGTGTACTTTATAGAGATGAAAGTTATGTATGAATAAGGTGGGTTTGTTTTATAATTGGAATGCTTTGGGCATCTTTCACTTTCAAACCATGTTATTATATTAAAATTAATAATATTGCTGCCATGGATTGATATACTTATTATGGAAAATCAAGTACTAGTGGGTGCCTGGAAACAAAACCACCATGTGCTAGATGGAGTTTTCTAAATAGAACATTGTGTACATGGCATGGAAGAATATGACTTTACATTTGATACTGTTCATAGATCTCCTTCTAAGGTTCTTAGCAGACCTATTGTTTATTGATGGACCTAAGAAAGATATGCTGAGATAATTGAAAATGGGCATGCATAGGCAATTAGAAAAATTAATCAGAATCAACAAAATTGAACTCAAATATGAACATTTGTTAATTATCTATTTTCATCAGTTTGAAATTAAATGTTGAGTGTAGTGTTAGAGAGCAGTTGAGATATGAGTGATAGCTCTATTTTTGTTAAAAACTGCCTCATAAAATGCTTAAGGTGGTGACTTTTAGACCACTTTTAAAAAAAATACAATCAACCTGATAAAAATATTATGAATATTTTTATCAGAGCTCTTGTAAATTCAAACAGAAGATAATTTAAAATCTATTAAACCTAGAAGATGAAAATAAGATGTAAACCATTTTTTAAGTGGATATTTCTATTCTGTGCTACTTTAACAACTACACATGATACAATAGAATAAAGGGAATGTCTTTTGATCATTAGAGACAAGCATTTCTCCTTTTTTGTTTCTCCTGCTTGTTTGTCTATCCCAGGGCTTCACACAGGGCTGCTGATCATCTCTGTATCAAAAATGGAAAATTGGCATAGTGACAAGGATCTGAACAGTTCTTATGAATGCTTCTTTCCCCATTCAAATGCATAACTGTTGGGATTTGAAGTTTTGTCTTCATTTGAGGGACTGAAGATATGCTAGTAACTTGGGGGTAGTATAAGATCGCTGGTAACAAGTCAGCAAAAACAACCAGACTTACTAGTTATAGTAACCTGTGATATAGCTATTGCCAGAAAAACATTCTTTTAAACTGCTTTTAGATCAGGGTAACTTAAAATCTCTTAATGTCTGCTCCATCAGCTCACTACCACTTGTAAATCACTCAAATAATTTGCAACCTTTAAACATATTTTGCAGATGTCTTAGGTTCTATTCTTTTTCTGTCTCTGTCCTGTAATGGATTGCTATTATTAATAATATTATTGCTCTTAATAAGTATTGTTGGTTAGGGCAGGGAAAGGGAAATTTGTGATCATATGAGTAGGGAAGTAATTGTAAAGCAAGAAAACTGAACTGTATTTCTTACATCTGGATCTACATGTATAGGAAAAGAATGGGGTTTTGTTTGTTTATTTGGGTGGGGTTGGTTTGGAGTTTTGTGGGTGTTTTGGTGGTATTTTGTTTGTTTTATGGTGTTTTGTTGCATTTGATTTTTTTTTTGTTGGATTTCCACTTTCTTTTTCAAGAAGCAGCTATTCAGCAATTCTTCTACATGGGCACTGATTTCTCCAGAAATTAAAGGTAGGTCATCCATACTGCAGGCATTAATACTAAGGCTGTTATAGTAAAAACAATATGTTTGTGATATTATAGTTGAAGGTAAATCTGAATTTCCATTATTCATAAAATTACTACTTTTAGGAGGTTTTAACTACCTTACACTAATTTCAGATGACAGAAGGCTGGATATAATGTTTCTTACTGAAAAAGAATAGAGAAGCAGTGGAAGAGTTAAGGGAAATCTGTTTTCCATCTTGGCGAAGTGGCCTTTGTGCAAGTCTGATCAGAGAGCAGGTTCTAATGAATATCTGCGTTGAAGACTGCAGCAGTAATGTTAGGAATAGCAAAGAATTAGAGCTTTTTTACCTTCCAAGATATGAATTGGTACTTTGTTACTAAAAGCAACTTTTAATTAATTCCATCAGTTTCTTAAAATATCTCTGTTTCAGTACTGAGCCTCAGGAACAGAAGGGGAAAAATACACAGATTTATTTGTTATTACTGTGTACAGTTCTGCAATGCCTAGCAGATACATTATTCAGTCCAGTCTAGGATCTCTCTTTGGACTCGGGCTGCTGTAAAACTTGGTAGCAGATGCAACATACTTGAAAATGACAGGAGTGTGGTACTATATAGATGACAGGTCATTAGTTGAATGCAATAAAGCTTTTTTTGTTTTAGTTTGTTTGGGGTTTTTGGTGGTGGTTGGTGGTGTTTGGTGTTTTTGGTTTTTTTTTATGCTTGTAGAATAAGTGATAGCTTCTGTGAAGATTCCAAAATCATGTAGTCCCAGTATATATATTTAATAGGTAATTGATAACAAATCTGCGATAAAACCAGCAAAGCAGTGAAAAAACAAAGCACCACAGAATGCTGNAAACCATTCTATGATGATATTTTATCTTGGTATTGGGGATTTTTATTTGGAGGAATCCTCTGCGCTTTCAAAAAACCTCCAAAACTCTATCTACTANCATCTGGCCCAACCTTTCTAGGTAACAGTTTAAACAAGATGGCCCAACACCTTGTCAAGCTGAGCCTTTAAACTGTCTAATGTAGGGGAATCCACTACTTCCCTTGGGAGATTATTCCAATGCCTAACCGTTCTTTTTTGTGAAATATTTTTTCTGGAGTCCTATCAGAATCTCCCCAGGAGTTGCTTATGCCCATTATCCCTTGTTATTTACATACGATTCCTTGCAAAAAATGGAGTCTCTATCCTCCTGGTAGCCACTCTTTACCTACCTACCCAAAGTATCCAATCGTAGAACACTGTTCTCTCTGTTTTCTTGTACTTCTATTATAATTCTTTGAGCAACTAGGCTAAGCAGTTTGCCGTGTGAACTTTTGAGGGTAAGCTAAATGCTCTAAGAGGTCAAAGAATGGCACTCTTTCCATTCTGATGTGAATTAGATATTCTGAAATGTAAACAAGCTTAGGCAGATAAGAAAACTGCTACCTACATTTTTAAGATTGACTCTGCAAAAGAATCAGCACCGAGAAACAAAAATTTTGAGTCTGGCATATTTCTTTAATCAGCATAAGGATTTATTTGATGTATTTCCTGATACAGGATATAGAGTCTTATAATTCTTGGCCAGCAAATTGACTGTAGCTATAATCTTCCTGCTGATGCACACCGCATACAGATTACTTAAACTGAGTTGATCTCCTCTTCCGTATTCTGTGTGCTCCAGAGCAATGAAAACAGATTTGCCTTTACCAGCTATATCATTCAATTTGTTAGTCATCTAACCAGAGTTTCTTGATATGATCCTTACAACATGGAAATGGGGAAAAACATTCAAAATACAGACAATGTAAATACAATTTCTAATGAATATTGAAATTTAATCGAGTTAAAACACTTCTCATTAAACATTTCTGAGATCACTTAGTGACATTTACAGTAAGAATAATTGATCCTTCATTAATATTTTGAACATGGGTAGTCACTGAAATTACAAGGTGCTCATTGCCTGAATGCATCTGACAGTGAGTTCACCTGTGATTAGAAAAAGAATGTCGTAGTCCCTTCAGATCTACTGATTACAAAGAGAAATTTTTCATTAACTTGTTTCTTGGGCGTGCTCCTCCTTATAGAGCTATATAGCAAGAGAAAAGAAGGAAGATGTTAGAACCTTTGTATTTTCCACCATAGCCGCTGCTGTTCTATGCATTCTGATTTACTTTCTGCTAGATACTTCTAGTACTTTTACTGTTGTCAATGATGTCTCAAGTGTAAAAGAGAAAATACCTTCATCTATAAGCGGAAATTATGCTTGTATTTTATTTATAATTATATTAAGCATGTCTGTCATGGATTGAGTTGAACATGCTGCTGTTGTTCGTACCATGCCACAGTCATGCCAGCTTCAAAAAGTTAAAGTGCTAAAGTGCTAACTGGAGCAAAGTATTACGGGGCTTGAAGTTCAGAGTGCAACAGAGTTGTTGTTTCTGGTTGCTGATTCCGGGTTTCATTTTTTTCAGGTGAGGTCTTTACCTCTGAGGTGATGGTAGGTCAAAGAGGGATGGGGAGGAGCAGTTTTCTGGCTTTTGGCTTGCTTGCTTCTGTTTGCTGCTGCTTTGTGCTGTGCTGTTTCTGCAAATAGGCTATGGTAATTGTGCATTCTGTACTATGCTTATCTGATTTTGATCAGTAAACTGTTCTCCTCTCACTTTTTTCCCCCCCTTTCTTTCTATCCCTTGTTTTTGTGTGTTACTTTCCCCTCATTTTTGTGTTAGGAAAATAGACAGGTTAACCTGCTTGTTTGGTTTGACCTGTTTGTTCTGATTCAAACCATTACAATATCATAACCTAAAATCAAAATAACTTTTAGAGTATTAGGAAAATGTGACCATAACTTCTTTCTGACCTTGTTTATATTTTAAAATATTACAGTCAAGAGAGATCATACTGATGTTGATTAATGATTCTGGTTTTGCACGTGAGTTTTCTAGTTTAGCTTTCATTTACTTGACATTATGGGATGGTAGATAGGAAGGGGTAAGATTAACATACATTCCTGATTCCACTTGAAACTGTCAAGCCTGTGTCATTCTATGTTGTTATTGCCTGAGAAGCTGTCCTGATGAGCCTTACAGTCTTGGTTTTTTGGGGTTTTGTTTGTTTGGGTTTTTTTGTTTGTTTGGGTTTTTTTCTGGTGTTTCTGAATGGTGGTTTGGTTTCTCTTTGCTTGTTGTTTGAGTTCAACTGTAGAATCATGAAATACCAGGTAGAGAAGGGATGTTGAGTATCATCTGGTTCAAAAGTATGATCCAGGTAAGATGGCTCAGCATCCTATCCAGCTGAATCTTAAGTCTCACATTTTGGGGACTCCATCACTTCCCTGGGGTGATTATTCCAATGGCTGATTGCCATTGCTGTGAAAATTTTTCCTTCTATCTAATTGAAATGCCTGTTCAGTAACTTGTACCAATCACTCCCTGTCTTTTCCATGTGACTCCTCATAAAAAGGGAGTCTCCATCTTCTTTGTAGTCACCATCTAAATACTGAAACAACAAATTGTTGGTTTTTTTCTTATTTAACTCCAAGGAGAAAGACAAAAGAAATAATTTTGGGGGAGACTTGTTCTGCAATGTTCTAGAGAGAATTGAAAAACTGTAGAAAATAGGAGGGTAGATGGTTCAGAAAGTCTCATCCATTTCTTAGCAGCAGGAAAATATTCTGTATTCAGGATCTGTGTTTCAGAAAGTACTTTAAAATTCACAAAATCTTATTTAATTTCAGGAAGTGCTGTTTTCTTCTTAATGGCATCCTCTTAAAACGTAAAAGCCTATAAAATCTGCCATTACGTGGAAAATTTAGAAAGGAGAGTAATGTAGTACTTCTAAATACTACACTGGTAATTAGGTATTGGATGACATAGCTACTAGTGGTTATTGACTTCTCTGTTCTCCATATACTCTAAGTGCTTAAAGGATAACAGAAAATGTCACTACTTTCCCTGAAGGTAATTGGAAAATCTAATTTGTCTTATGCTCTTTCAGTGAAGCTAAAGACAATAAATCACCAAGTATGTTTTTCTACTCCTCGTGGACTCCAGCTGCTTGCAAAGCAGCTATCAGTGAAAGCAACATTTTAAACTGAGTAGTGCATCTGAATAATGATAAAGGATTTTAGTTAAACTTTACTTCACTTGTACTCCTGATGCAGAGCTGATTTTGAAAACAATACAAACTCTAACCACATGTGCATTATATATATATATATCATGAATGTTTTGAGTCCTTTCTCTTTCATCACCCTGCCCCAAATGACATCCAAATTCCACAGCAACCAGAAACTGAGTATATTTCTTCCACCGTAACGTTTCTCTGAGCATCTGTACCTAATGCAAAGTAGCAATTGTGAAATTTACATATGTGTAATGTTTTCTTAGTGAAGGATCTTTAAAGTTTTCAATATTACATAGCATAATTTAATGAACAAAATGCAGCCTTCACCAGGAACTGTGACTGTTATCTGTCAGCGAAAAACAGAAATAAATTGATCTACATTTTTTTTTGTACTAGAATTATAGATAGCTGTACTGGTAATGGAAATTTCATGACTTATGATTTTCTTATGAAATATGATTTTCTTAAGGGCTGCAGAAAGCTGTAGCTTGACTCACAGAAACAAGAGTTCCATGGCAGTGTGTCATCAGGTTGGGCCAACATTAAAGCGATGCATGTGTTCCTGACAAGCACAAGCACAAACATGCCACATACACACAAGACCAAAAAAGTCACCCAGGAAAAAAGTAGAAATTAAGTAGAAGCTTGGTGGGGTGTGCTGACTGTGTGCAGGGCATAGCTGTGCTACTGTATTGACTGGTCCTGCTTATATGCAATTGTAACTGTACAGTGAAATGCAAATTATTGGTTGTTTGGGGTTTTTGGTTTGTTGTTTGGTTCAGCTTTTAGTTGCTTACTTGTTCATTTTCCTGTAAAGCCTCAGTTCACCCAAAACATGCAAGAAAATTGTAATTCATTTAACTGTTAGATGGCAATATTGCTTAAGCAGAAGAAAAATGAAAGCATTCTACTATTCATTTAAGAAGAAATATAGTAATTAGCACTTAGTTAATTATTTAAATGATTGCTGGCGTATAGACTAAGCTGAGGGCAGCTGAAAACAGATGAGGGAATTATAACAAAAGGCCTTTTAAGAGAACTTTGAAGGAATATCAAGACTAATGAAAAGGGGAAGGGATTACAGTTTTCTGCATTATTAATATTTGGTGCAGCAGAGCCTTGTACTGTGTTTGTGTGTGGGTGAAGCTAGTGACTTCTAAGTATGCACTGTGATGAAGAGCAAAAGTCAGGGAACAAGGAGGAAGCAGCTATCTGCTATTTTTCCAGGAGACAGAAGCTGAAGAGAGATGTGTAAACAGGGAGAAGTCTGGGGCAGTCTGTGAGAGATAGCTACAAAGAAAAGCTGAGATGAAAATTCAGATTTTTGGAACTCCAGAAAAAAGAAATTCCTATTCTGGTACAGGTGGATCAATGTTAGCAATATGGGTCACACAAAACCCAGGAAATTCACTCTGGCTCCAGAATATCATGTATTATTCATACAAACACCATCTAGTTCATTATTATTTTACAAAACTCTTGGAACACTTGAGCATCAAACTCTACAGATAAGGAGTATCCTTCTGTGAATATGTTGAAATGCTTTCACTGCTCAAACCCCAGTCTCTAATATAAATAGCACAGCTATGTCAGTATCATAAGGTCTGGTTTACCTTTTCTATACTGTTAGAGGGCCATTAACTAATTTTTTCCTATTCAACTAACAGGCTGTCTGAGCATACATAGATTAAGTGGGAGAGGGAAGAATATGACTTTGATTCATGGCTTTGGCTCAGAAGGTATTCTATTGGAGGCAGTTATGAAAATATGGCAGGCAATAGATGTATTAATATTACATTTATACCATAGAACAACTATAAGCATAAATTATAATAAACTTTAGAATTTTTGTCATCCTGAAGTTGCAAGCAAGGGAATATCAGTATATAGGAGTCTAATAAAAACTTATTTAGGCATGTGAAGATAAATATTTAACAGCCCGAATCAACTTTGACACACTACAGATATGTACTGCAATTTATTCACTGCACTTACTGTTAAAAGAACAAAAACAGGCTTAGGATGTTTTAGCGAGTGCGACTTAGGAAAAAAACTTAAGAATTTTAAAGTTCAAGAAGGTAAAGTTAGGAAAAAGACAATGAACAGACTTAGGTTATGGCTTGCAAAGTGTGCTTTTTTAATAGCTGCTTTCCCTGAAGGCTTTTTATTTTTAAATTAAAAAAAAAAAAATCCAATTGTAACATAAGGGTGGTGAGACACTGGAAGAGGTTGCCCAGGGTGGTGGTGGAAGCCCCATCCCTGGATGTTTTAAGGCCAAACTGCATGTGGCTCTGAGCAACCTGATCTAGTGGAAGGTGTCCCTGCCCATGGTGGGGGAGTTTGAATTAGATGATCCTTGAGGATCATTCTAGGAAATACATGGAGAAGCTGTGCACAGGAAAAAGAATTTTACTCTTGTCAACTTGTGTCTGAAGGCCAGGTTTACCTGATTTCAGCAGTGTGTTGCAGGTCCAGGTGCTGGTTTATCTCAGTCTCCCTAAATGGAAAAAAAAAAAAAAAAACCAAAGACAAAAGCACATTGAAAAAGTCATTACATCATCATAGTTATAAGACTTACATAAGAGGCCAGGGTGGGGAGGAGGTACAAAGAAGCCTTAATACTTATGTTCAACCTGTACATTGTCACACTGAAAGGATTAAACACTATGGCTTTCTCAAACTGTGTTGACCTTTGCACTTTTAAGTTGAAATGGTTTTATTAGGTCCTTCACAGATGCTTTAAGCTTATAAAAAGTTGTATGAAAGGATGGGAATTCTGAGTAAAGGTGCCATGGGAAAGATCTTTGTAGTACGTTGGTTTTATTACTGTCAAGTTACAGAGTACAGTACTTTGACCAATGCATTCTCTTCTAGAATAGAGCAGAAGAGCCAAAAAATCAGGGGATACAAGTAATTTTTGATTTAAATTTTGGTACGAGTAGACGAGCTGAAATGTTTATAAGTAGTCCAACTATGTAGTACAAAGTAAATAACTTTCTCTTATTACTGTGAAAAACTGGAAAACATACTTGATGGATAAATCAGCAGATTGACTATTTTCTTAAAAGAGCCTTTGAGTAAGATTGTACAGAAATATATTACTATCGTGTTTGGTCCACGTAACTAATGAAAACTCCATTGTTACTCAAGTGTTATTCTTTGGCAGCAGTTCCCTAGAGATTATAAGGGACACCTGTTACATTATGAACAGTCGGAAGTGGATGTCTAAGAAAAAGGAAACACTTTATTAATGTGATGATTCTCAGGGACCTAAATGGAATGTGTTTGAGTGCTTAAGTATAGTTAAGAATCCTAAATTTTCATAAAAGGGAGCTTTCCTGTGTCATGTGTGACTATGCAAAGACATAGTGCGCTTTTCAGCATTTACAGCGGAGCAGCAAAGTACATTTGTGGATCTTGTGTTAGAAACTGCTTTAGCTTTCTAGTTGAGTATCCAGGAAAATAATTCTCACTTAGAGAGCTAGAACTAAAGAGAACTGGAGACAAGATTTAACAGATGGGAGAACCAGGGCAAAAGAACAGCAGAGAAGCAGCTGTGAAGCAACCGTGATATTCTTAAAGGAATGATCTGTGCACAAGGGAAGGCATAGAACAAAGTGAGAAAATGAAAGGAGGCTGAGTTTGAATTTGGTTTGCTGGCCATTGGAGGTAACGGATTTTTTACTTTTCAGTGTAGTGGCTGGAGTTTTTTTGCCCATCAGGTTTTGGCTTTATTGTTGTTGTTGTTTGTGGTGTTGGGGTTTATTTTGATTGTTGATTTGGTTTGGTGTGTTGTGGGTTTTTTTTTTGTTTTGTTTATTTGATTTTTTTTTTTTTCTCCAAGATTTAACAGGCTAGGACACAGATGAGATGATCAAAACCCCAAAATGCTCCAGAGACACTTCAGACAGCAGCAGTATGATATATGACTCTCCACTGCTCCAAAAGGAATCCATGCAGTGATTCACTATGCTGGGAAGAAATGATGGCTGAGTCATGAGGTAGGACAACCATCAATGTTTTGTACTTTGTTTTTGTCATTAGCAGGCAGACCAGCATGTTCCATAGACTGCCATGTGACCAGATCACATTTTCTTTTGCCCACTTTTGTGAAAATGTTGTGCCTTGAGTCTGAATGTTCATCGAGGCATGTACTGGTAATGAAAGCCAAATATTTTGGAATGTAAGAGGGGCTGAAACCCCAGTGTGGTCTAGCAGGCTGCCTGTGCAGAACTGGATACTTAAAGTCTGACTCTGCAACAGCCTTTGACATCGAGCTGCAGACAGTAGGAATGCAGCTGCTGAGGAATACAGCAAGCAAGCTAAAAAAAGCAAGACAGGATTGTGATGACTTTTTTTTTTTCTGCAACAAGTTGTCTCCATAAAATATTGAACTGGAAAACACCAGTAAAAGCATACCTTCACATTTTCCAACTGACTCAAAAAACCCAGGATTATACTTCTAGTAATGTTGCGTTACTTAATGATAGTTTTGGTTACAAGAGCTAAGAGAAGGTAAATAACCAAGTTTATGTACTAGAGACAAAACTGGTTGTCTGAGCTATCTGCAAAGCATCACCTTAATTTTCTAATTTTTTTTTTTGTTGTTCTGCAAAATTTTGTCAAGCATAAAACTTAAACATGTTTGAGTAACCTGTACTAGTGGGATGTGTCCCTACCTATGGCAGGGGGTTAGAACTAGATGATCCTTGAGGTCCCTTCCAACCTTACCGTTCTATGATTCTCTGTCCTTTTCCCTCAAAATCCCTAAAATCCTGTGTGGTGGTACCAACTTGATGGGATAATTCATTCCAGTGCCCTAGATGCTGATGTTTAAAATATTTCTGTGAACTAATAAAATCAGTAACTAGTGTCCATAAATACAGATTTATCTGTTTTATGGATATATATGCATACTACATATAAATCTAGGTATCTACTTAGATCTGTTAAATACAGTTCCAAGTATAGATTGATGACACTGTGAGAATTTCTTTGATCTGAATGAGAATATTAAAATCTGTAGCAGCTCTTTTAATTCCACCTATCTATTCTGCTTATTTGATAAAACTGCCATTAGATTTCCACGTAGAATAAGCAAGGAGCAGGAACCTTTTGAACATGCATTTCTTGATGGAATTTGGCACATTAAGATTAAATTGTATTGCATAAGAAATATATAAATCGCTAGACTGGCCTTTATTCCAGTAGACTTTATAATCTCAAATGATACAAATGTAAAACAATCCTCCTAGGTACATAAAACCCAATTGTGAACACTTATCACAAAACACATGATACATGAATGCCACAGGCTAGAGAGCACCAATTAAGGCAGACTGCCTTCCAGATGGTGCAATCTCTGATTTTGGGTAATTGCTGAAATAATACAGCAAGGGAAAAAAAAAAAAAAAAAAAAGAAACCTTGCTGCAGTCTTGATTTCTAAAACCAAAGAACCTTAGCAGCTTTCTTGTGCTTCACTTTAATTTTAGAAAGCTAGTATTTGAGAAAATTAATGATACTGAAATTCTTGTGGCAAATATGAGGTAGAACCAAGTTCTGTCACAACTGTGTTTAAAAGGAACAACTCAACAACAACTCAACTTTTCACATTCACAGAACTTTCAAGTTCTGTGAATGTGAAAGAAACATCATATACCACTGGTGTGCTTCATCATCATAACGTGATTATAAGACCATGAAGACATGCGTATGTGCTTGGTTTAGTCCCCTGAGAGAAGCTTTTGCTTTTCCTACTCTAACCACTCAAAGCTGTGAAGTCAAACTGTCTATACGCATGGACTTGAAAAGTTCCCTGCTGGAATAAGTGTAGTGGAGAGATCAAACAGCACAGTGGCATTTTTTCACATAATTTCTCAGTTTATTGGCTCTGACAGTGAAGCATGTCAAGTGTGAATGTGAATTGTGGAATTTGTGGTTTGATGCATGAAAAGTTCTTACAGCTCTTGATTTCTTTAAAAAAAAAAATTCACAAAAGCAAAGAGAAGAAATCCATCAGATAATAAATAAAGAAACATTCCTTAACTCCTTATATTGCTGATAAGCTTTAATGGACAGACATAAAAACAAGCTCTTTTTTTTCCTATTTACTCAGGTTCTATTGTGTTCAAGTGACATTTATAGAAGCTATTCAATGCTGCGAAACCACTGCATGTAGGCTGGCTTTCTGTACTCTCTCTGTTTGAAATGTGCTCAACATTGTCTAGGGAGAGGTTCAAGGGTGGACTAAGTATCTACTTCAGTAATATTCTGATCATTTCCCAGGAAAGTGGTTTAATCTCTTTACCTTTTATGGAAGAAGCTGCACTACTGTTCTCTCCAGTGGAGAAGGGAAGAGAATGAGACCTTTTTGTCTTCACAAGTCTCGACAATTTTCAGTTCCTTGGGCTGATATTAGGAAATGGATTTTCTTCTTCCCATTTCCCCAGGCAGAATTAATCTGAGTGCTTCTTTTACTTTCCTTGACTGACAACTTTGAAATAAGATTGTAAAAGCAGAACTGCACACTAGTACAGTGCAAAATTAGCTATGTTCTCATTTTTGTCACTGGAAACTTTTTTTCTCAATGAACCAAGCTTTCCATTATATATCTGTCAGCCTATCTGTCACTATGGAAAGCACAGAAATGAGTTTTGATTTACAGAATGTACAATACTTAGCAGACTGATCACAATGTTTCACCAGAAATACCCTTCCTTCATTCTGCAGGGATAGCTGAGTACATCCTCTCAATGCATGCATGGCAGCAAGGGGTGATCAACAAGCCATGTGGTCATTTCCTCTTTACTCTGTTTTTAATGGAAAATAGATGTAATATGTTTTTCATCATATCATTATTCATTGGAATATGGATATCTCTATAAGTAGAAATCAATGGGCCAAACCGTTCTAGGCAAAACGCCATGGAAATATTCTCTGAGAACATGATAAAACTGATATATGGAAATATGCTTGTGGCTGGTCCAGGATACTAGTCTGTAGCAAGCCTGTGTAAGATCAGACTTTAAGCTTGATCCTACCATTTGCTAGCTAGCGCTGTAGAGAGAGGATGCCATCTAAAGGGGCAGTGAGGTAGAGACAGGGATAAAAGGTACCTCATGTGATGCAGAAGTGCATGGCACATGGATCAGTACTACAGGAAATTACCTAAAGCTAGTAGCTCCTTTGCACGTACACTATATAGCATAGAAAAGTGTTCCAAATTAGGAAGATTTCAACTTAAGCACCATGTAATGCTACCTTTTCATCAGCTCTGTATCTTGCACTAGCTGTGTTTGTGTGATTCAAAGCAGTGTTGTATTTGGAGAGGCAATGAAAAATTGGATCCAATCCACTGTCTGGATGCTATTCCTGATTTTGTAGACCTTAATCATGTGCTTAGTGATCTAAACCTCTAGTTGTTAAAGCAACTCTATCCATTATTGTCCTTTTCAAATTGTATTTTTTTTTCAAGACATGTAGTCTAGACTTGTGCACCATACTTAAACAGGAGCAAACTGTGAATTGTATATTGGTACCTGTATATAATTGCTCTGTTCAGAGCCACAAAATCTTGGGATTTTTTTGATTGCTACTAAACATTAAGCTGAAATATTCAGAGAGCAATCAATTACAACAATATTTAATTTCCTCAGAGACAACGTTCAACTTAGAGCCCACTATTTTATGTGTGGGATTTAAATAATGTGTATCCAATATGCAGTTACCAGCATTGAATTTGGCTGTCTAGTCATTGCATCCTGTAAGGCTTTTCCACAATTTTCCACACGGTCTTCTATTCAAAATAATGTTTTTGTAACTTTCACATCTTGCTATTCAGGGTCTTTATTTTCTCCCAGGTAATTTATGAAAAGTATAGCTTTCCCTCTTTTCTTAACTATGACTGTTTATTCCAAGTCTCTGTTCCCTGAGTAATTGTGAATGCACTGACATTCTCTGTTGTTTCATGGATACTTAGATTCCTTAACATCTGTTGTCAAAAACCATTTACATGACCGAGGTGACTGTCAGTCAGACCTATCTTGTCAATTTGCTTGGTTTTTTTTCAGAGACTATTCGTGTAATGGGCTTCAAGAAAGTGAGTTAAATCATGGCATAGTTTTGTAAGCAACTTCAAATACATCCATGCTATCTTTAGGATTTGAATGTTTTATGTTATTAGACAAGTCTGTGTGGTATGGGAGTATAAACTAGATCTTCATGCTGATTCTGTGTGTCTCATCTGTAAATCCTGAAAAAGGTAGCAACTCCATAGAAATAATAGCTAATTGGGTATTGCAGAATATATCTGGGTGGATAAGACCTCAAAGATCATCCAGTCCACCCTCAATCCAGTACTGAAGGGTCAACACTAACCCACATCCCTAGGCATCAGGTCCACATGCTGCTTAAACACCCCCAGGGACAGTGACTCCACCACTGCCCCGTGCAGACCATTTCAATGCTTGATAACCCTTTCAGTGAAGACGTATTTCCTAACATCCAGCCTAAACCTCTCCTGGAGCACCTTGTAACCATTTCCTCTAGTCCTGTTGCTTGCCACCAAGAAGAGGCTGCCTCCTTCCTCACTTGAACTTCCCTTAAGTAGTTGTAGAGAGTGAAAAGGTCTCCTCTCAGCCTCCTTTTCTCCAGACTGAACAACCCCAATTCTCTCAGATGTCTTTTGCAAGTCATGTGCTCCAGGCCCTTAATGAGCCTCATTGCCCTTCTCTTGACATGATCCAGCACCTCAATATTCTTCCTATAGTGAGGGGCCCAGAACTGAATACAATGCGCAAGGTGTGGCCTCAACAGTGCCAAGTACAGGGGGATGATCACCTCCCTGTTCCTGATGACCACAATCACCTTTTCTCTTCTCCTTAATACTAATATGTATGACAAATGGTCACCAAATGTAGGTATACAAGAATTGGAAGCACTATGGAGGGAAAATGGCAAACATACTCCAGACATACATGTCATGTTATAGATATTAGACATACATGTCATGTTATAGATATTTGTGTATGTGCCCTGGAACCTTAGCAAACTCTTTATAGGGTGGTAAACAGGTAGATAGAATCTGTTTATTTTTTTACTAAAAAAGTGCTCAAGAATCATTATGTCCCACATAAGCTTAAAAAGTAGTAAAATACGTTTTACTGTTGTATTTAGTATCTGTATCACTCTTGTGTTTAAGCAGGCAAGAAAATTTCTGGGACCAAATCATGCTGTTTTATTTCTTCAGTTGCATTTTATATTTAGCTTTAGAATTACAGAAATAATTTTAATGTTTTATGCAATTACTAAATGGAAAAATGTAGATATTTAAAGGAAATAAGAGCTGTATTTCAAAACCAAGCAATCTAGAAAAGGTTTATCTGCACACACACATATACACATTTCAGAGTTGGTTTCTCCTTTTTTTTTTTGGTTGTTTGTTTGTTTGTTTGTTTTTTCAGGATGAAAGAAGGCTTTGTACTCTATTCAGTCAGGAATGTTGCTACTGTTTAGTGGTCTATGGTTTAATAGAAAAGGGGTTAATTGTTTCGATTTTGAGCACTTATTGTATTGAATTCTTGTAATTTTCCTAACTGCAAACACAGGAATTTCACACGCGCTAATAAATTAGTGAAAGTAGGTTTCATATGCCATAGAAAATTACATTATTGAGTCCACTTTCTAACTGATCCTTTAATTTCTAGTGAATGCTATACTAATAAGTATGTTTCTCCATTACTTGAACCACTGCTGGCAAAGAAAGTTGCATTCTTGTGCTAGACTAAAAATGTCAAATTCCCTCTACAAAGGAATAAAATGCTATTGAAAATAATAATTTTGGGAGGATTCATAAGATAGTTTTCTTTTTGTTGGTTTTCTCTCTTTTTTTTTTTCTTCTCCTCCACCTGGTCATATCTATCCCTACAATCAGTGAAAGATGTCACAGAATCACAGGATGTTAGGGGTTGGAGGGAACCTCTGGAGATCGAGTCCAACCTCCCTGGCAGAGCAGGACCATATAATCTAGCGTAGGTTGCACAAGAACTCATCCAGATGGATCTTGAAAGTCTCCAGAGAAGGAAACTCCACAACTTCTCTGGGGAGCCTATTCCAGTGCTCTGTAACCCTTACAGTAAAGGTTTTTCTCATGTTGAGGTGGAACTTCCTGTGCTGTAGCTTACAGCCATTGCCCCTTGTCCTATCACAGGGCACACGTGAGAAAAGGCTGTCCCTTCCTCCTTGACACCCAGCCCTCATATTTATAAACCTTTATTAAATCCCCTCTCAGTCTTGTCTTCTCCAGACTAAACAGCCCCAGGTCTCAGCCTTTCCTCATAAGACACATGCTCTAGTCCCTTAATCATTCTTATAGCCCTCTGTCATTGTTAGGACACCCAGTGAAGAAGTTAAACTTTTCACTGTCTGAATCATAGTCTTTNTTTCCTCAGGGCTGCTGTCCAACCATTCCCCACCCAGCCTGTATTTGTGCTTGGGATTGTGCCTACCCAGGTGCAGGACCTTACACTTGGCCTTGTTGAATGTCATGAGGTTGGCCTGGGCCCACCTCTCCAGCCTGTCCAGGTCCCTCTGGATGGCATCCCTGCCCTCTAGCAAGTCGACTGTGCCACACAGCTTGGTGTCATCTGCAAACAAGTCTTTTCTAATGTAACAGTCTTTTTTAGAGGTGTCACAATTGTACATCTATCCAGATGTTTCAGCAGTGCCCAGTCTTACAGCATGACAGTCTCTCCTTCAGTTCCTTAAGCATGAATATTATCACAGAAACATTACAGTTGCAAAAGACCCCCAAGATCATCAAGTCCAACCATTATCCCTACTCTACAAAGTTCACTCTTAAACCATACCCTCAAGCACTGCATCCAAATTACTATTAAATACATCCAGGATTGGTGACTCAGCCACCTCCCATTCCAATGCCTGCCCACTCTTTCTGTGAAAAAATGTTTCCTAATGTCCAGTCTAAACCTACCCAGTCACAGCTTGAGGCCATTCCCTCTTGTTGCTATTTACCTGTGAGAAGTGACCAGCAGGAGCCTCTCCACAATGTCCTTTCAGGTAGCTCTAGACAGCTATGAAGTTTCCCCTCAACCTCCTCTTGTTCAAACTAGCTCCTTCAGTCACTCTCCATGAGAGTTATTTTCCAGACCCTTCACTAGCTTCACTGCCCTCCTCTGCACTTGCATATTTCTTGTGCACAGTGGCACTAGCAGGCACCATGCTGTTAAGTCATAGGCACTGTGAGCAGACAGACACAGCTTTCCTATGGTTCTCTAAAAGTTTCTTTGCTTGATCCTCGAATGGCTTTTCAAAAATATCTGCTGTGTCCGAGGGGCATTTGTTTAACCTCAATGTAAATTTTGTTCTTGACATACCACCAATGTTGTGCTGAATCCTGCTTGCTTTGTCAGCTACAAAACAATATAATTTCTATTGTTGTTAACTATATATTTGATTTCCTTTTGTTCTCATTTTTCTTTCTCCCTCTCCTTTCCGGGCAAGCAGAGTAGTAGTTCTTCATCTCTTGGTTACTCATCTAGAGTCAACTTAAATGAAGACAGAACAATATAACATAATTGCAAACTTGAGTAATCCCATTGTCATTATGTGCATTGGTGATTGTAATTAATTGCTGGCTGGTAGCACTAAATACATGACCTTAGAAGACTTGAGGAATAAGTTGTGTTATGCTATGCATTGTGGTCAAGAACAAGAAAATTAATCTATGCAATTCTAGTTCTAAGGCAGCTATCATTGTATGTATGTAATTATAGTAGTTTCCAATGTAAAGCATTATTTTAGTGTCTAATTTCTTCACTCAGGAGTAGCTGAGTGTTGAATGGGCTAATAGCGTTCATGACATGTTTAAAGTGAAGAAAGAAAGAAGGAGGTTGTATAATCCTTGTTCCAATGAATAATGAAAATTACATTTTTAACTCTAGATATTAGACTGAAGTTCTTATTTAACCTGTTTCCCTCTTCCAATAGAGAGTATCTCTCTGTAATTCTTAAGGGGAAATAGTTTGCTTTGTACACAAAGACTTTCAACAGCAGAGATCCTACAGTCTCCATGGAGAATCCATTCAAACAGTTCCAATCTACTTAAACTTTGCTTGTAAGTCTTTCCAGTAAGGTACTAATTTTCCATCTGAAGAGTAGCATAGTGTTCCAACTGAATATTTACTAGTTCTGGGTAAAGTTAAAAGAATCTACTGCCTCAATTCTTGTAGGTTATTCTTGAGTATGGATATTATGTTTGTGCTTATTCCAGTGTCACAGTATAGGTATGTTCAGATTTTGTGACAAAAGCCTATTCCAATTCTTATGGAAGTACCAACTACCTAGAAGGTCTTGTTCTTTGTTGTTTATTTCTGTCTAATGCAACTTCACTTGCCCTTCAGTTTTTCTAATTTATCAATGTAATTTTAAATTCTAATTTTGTCATTCACTTTTAGATCCTGTCAGTGTCCTTTCATTTGGGAAACTGTCCAGACAGATCTGCAAAGCCTGTACAGAAGCTTGAACTATTTTTTTTCTGTAGCCTGCCTATGGGAATGCAAAGAGAAACACTTAAAAGAAACTTTGAAGGAGGTTGAAGTTTAACATCTTTGGCTTTTTCTTCATCCATACTGCCTAACTGTAGAAGAAAATTAGAGTAGAGATGTAAGATTTACTATTGACAGGTCTGTTGTAAATGTTACTTTCACTGGTTTATAGTTTACCAATAGTTTGTTTCATGTATTCCAATGGTTTACTCTTCTATACCCTTATTTTCTCCTTTTGTAAAACACTTTTCCTGTTTGCCATGGCTTTTCAAAGACTACTACTAAAAGCTCTGAGAATTCATTGGCAGTTTGATACAGTACTTTAAAATTAAGCCTACCACACCCACTGCCTCTGAAAACACATAATTTATCTCAATATGCTTCAACCTGTTCTCTCCTTATCCAGTACTTAGAATGACAGCAATCAAGTCATAGCTGGCTTCTTAATGCAGATTGACACACGTGAGACAACAAACTCTTTAAGAGTTTAGTTTTAAAATGGATTAACAGCCAAATTTTTACCTCAGTTAATCCAGATGATGTTCCCTAGAGTTGAAAACTGAAGTTAGTAATTTAATACTGCCTCTGTTCCCCTTATAGCAGAATTCTCCTAATTTGACAGTCATGTAGCACATATTCAGATTCTGCACGCAAACTTGGTCTGAGACCTGTTTTGGTAGTCTTAGTAGTAATGCTGTTTTGTTTTGGCTTTGTGTTGTTTTTTTAATCAGTTGAATAGAATCTGTTACAACTGATATTCCTCCTCTTGTATCCATGGATTAGTCTTAGAATACTTCTTCATAGTATATCACACTTTGAAGCACATGACCTTATGAGCGTGAAATGAGTCTTTCTTGACCTGAATCTTACATTATTCTGTAGGTAAAATTAAGAGGCCAAAAAGTCCTGCCCTTTTGATTTCTTAAAATTAGACTGCCATTTTACAATCCTTTCTTAGTAAGTGTTAGACACTAATTACTTATGAATCAAAGTCTGTCACTTTCTCTTAATCTCATGCTAGTCTTAGTATTCCCTTATGTTCATGTCTTGACTGTAAGAAGTGATAGTAGCTCAGCTAACTTTAGGAACTTTTACTTCAATCAGGGTTGAGTGGGTAGCAAATATTTCCAGGTAGATGTAAAACATCCTCCTGTAATTCACCTTGAACTATTTCTAAGTGTTTTGAGCAAAGTCTATGAAAGTAACACTACAACTTAGTGTCATCCACAAAATGTGCTTCCACCAGTTTCAACTAAACCCTTTAAGAACATAATGAATACGGATTTTTTGAAGACCACAAGACTTCTGAACCATCTCCTTGATATTTTATTACTGTTGAACAATCTGAGAAAGATGTGCCATTCACAGCCATGAAAAACTCAGTGGTTTTATACGTGGGAAAACAAACGAACAACAACAAAACCAAAACAAGCAAAATAAAAGAACAACCAACCAAAACCCAAACCAAAACACCCCCCCTCCAAAAAAAAAAAAAAAAAACAAAAACCCCACACACAATTTTAATGTACTTGCATTTATGTTCATTGAGTTTTGCTTTGTGGATTCATCTGGGTCTCAGAACTCTTAAGAAAAATATTGCTTTCACCCAATTTCACCCTTGAATCCATACAAAACTCACAAATTGTCCCTATTCCTCTATCAGCTTGAAAAAAATAAGAGACTTGTTTATGCTACTTGACTTACTGTCCATCTAAAACTGATGGCTGAAAACTAGGGCTGAAAAAAAATATTAAATATAAGGAGGCACACACTGTTACTTGACATTGACTGAAATTACTGCAAACCAGTTACATTCCAGCCAGCACACACAAAGAACTCAAGTATAATCCCAGAAATTATAGAAGTCTATCACAGTGTTATCTGTTCCAGTGCACAGACTCCAGGATAAATGTGTTTACAGACTTAGAGCACATTCTTGGCATTTGCAAGCATTTTTGTAATCATAAAAAGGCAGTCAGAGTAGCACGTGTTGATGGCAGCTCAAGCGTAACGAAACTCCCAGACAGGAGCCTGTCTTTCAATTTTATTAGAAAATTGAAGAAATTAGAAATTCAGAATTTAGAAAATTTAATTCAGAATAGAATATTTAAGTTTCTGTTCATGAGAAAGAAATGTGTGTGTGTGTATATGATAAAAAATAATATACATAGAATCTATTCTTTAATTTAAAAAGAGTTGTTTGGATGGTTGTAGTTTGCAGTCTGTAAGGCAAAATATTTCATCTCTCTGTGGCATGTGAGATGGTACCATCTGGCTATGAGTATATAAAATCCATGTACTGCAAGAAATAATTTTAAATATTTTTGTTGTTTGAAATGCATAGATTCTGCCAATGTCTTTCAACAGGGAAGTAAATAACACTAATGATAATTATAACAGTACTTCAGCATCTGTTCTTAGGCGCTGCTTCATATTATCTTGAGAAACCCGAGGCCCTGTTCTTTGCAGGTAGAAATAGGGAAATGTCGGAAAAATGTTTCATATTCACTATGTCACCTGTTTTCTATTGTGTATTTGGATAAACTAGGAAATAAAAATTCAGGTATTTATATTCCTCCTCTTGTAGAATAAAAATGATTTTTGAAGAGTGCACATGGTATGACAGTGTCTTGAACTATGTGCAGTTTCTGCTTCTTTGGTTCTCTAGAAAGGATGTTTGTCTTGGTCTGCAGGTTGTTTTTTCCCTCAGGTAGGAAGTGCTGTCTTTGCAATTATATGTCTCAGGGCACATGTATATTGCATTGTGTAATTCATCCTGGCAGTGGGAAGGACTAAACTGCTTGATCTAACAAAACAATTCTATGTTCTCTGGTCCTCAAGAGGAGTTGATGAAATAGCATCATGAAGAAAAATCAATACTATAGACACTATGTGAAGAGACTAAAGATATAATGTAACATCTTTGATAAAATAAATATTACTATATTTAAAAGCATTATTGTCTCCTTCAAGAGAATTTAAAACACTGCAAATCTATTCCAGTCATGGCACCTATTCAAATAGACATATGTATTAAGTGTTTAGTCTCCCTTATAATACCGTCCAACATACTCTTCTCAAATGGTAATTCTAATAGTCTCTTGAACTATCTTGAAGATAGCCTCTGAATTTTGTTAGTGAATGAGCTTGGCTGTGTTCTTATAAAACACCTATAACTTATGGGAAAGGAGAAGCTACTCCCTTTCAATTTATTATGTCATATTACAGCAGAATAAAATCTTTTAGCATACCTCACCTGTTACACCAGTCTGTAACACTGACTGCTTTCAAATTGTGCTTATTTCACTGCAAAATTAACCAAAGTCAATGAACATTTGCAACTTCGTTGCTCACTACACCCTGTGCTTGACTTTCACTCTTTTCATCCTGAGATATTTTTACTTCATCTGAAGTATTTCAAAAGGAGTTTCAAGGCAAGAAATATATATTTGCTAAGCATAATTTTTTGAAACTTAGAGCCTGATTATGTGCCAGTGTTGGAAGCATGGAATGTTAGTCTACAGTTTACTTCTTGCCAGTGCCTAATGGGTTTCATTCACACCAAGGGCTTTTCTGCACCCTGGTGGACATTTATCTATTCATTAAGTTGCTCTAAAGGTTGAGTTCCACATTTGGTACTAGTAAATTATGTAGGACAGAAAAATCACAGAGATCACAATTTTAGCCAGAAGAAGATAATTAAGCCAAGTCTATCAATAATCAGAGGGAAAGATTAGTTCTCATTGCAGTAAATGGAATTCTCCTAAGCTTTTCAGTGATTGTAGAACTAGTTTAAGCTTATTCTCTATCCATAATTTTTACTTCACAGTCGCAAGTTTGGTTTATAAGTGAACTAAGAAAAGACGACAGATGCTGTAGGGCATGGGCAAAAAAGAAAGCAAATTATTGTATGTAGCCCAATTGGTCACTGCTAAGAAGGACTTGTCAGGAGTCTTTATTTAAGTGTAGATGCATTATAGTGGCAATCATTCATTTTGATCAAATGTGATAAGACACCGTTCTGACACTGAGAGGTTAAGATCAGAAGATTAAGATTTGGAATTATGTGTGGGTATTAGGAATACTGTGTGGAATGAAAAGGTTCCCATACATGCTTTAAAAGACATAATGGGATCTATGGCAGCCAACACACTGAGCAATTCAAAGTTTGTATTCCCACATCCAGAGCTAACTAAAAAGAAAAAAGCTCCATGGTAAATCCTTAATCAAAAGTGAAGAAAAACCTCTCCCTCTGGTCAGGATCGATACCACAAACTTTCTTTCAGAAAGATGAATAGCATTTCTGGTGGGAAAAAAAAAAGAAATAAAATAATGTGCTTGTTCTACAACCACCCTGATAAGAACAAAACAAAAAACCCCAAAACCCAAACACCCCCTCTCCCACTAAAAAAGAAACCAACCAGAAAACAAAAAAAGGGACTATTTATAAGATCTTGCAATGACAGGACTAGGGGCAATGGGTTTAAACTGGCAGAGAGGAAGATTTAGACTAGATGTTAGGAGGAAGTTCTTTCCAGTGAGGGTGGTGAGGCACTGGAACAGGTTGCCCAGGGAGGTTGTGGCTGCTCCCTCCCTGGAGGTGTTCAAGGCCAGGTTGGACGAAACCTTGAGTAAGCTGTACTAGTGGGAGTGTCCCTGCCTATGGCAGGGGGTTGGAACTAGATGATCCTTGAGGTCTCCTTCCAACCTTGCCATTCTATGATTCTAAAACCCAAACACATCTAACTATTAAAGGGAGACTTGGCTTAATTTTTCTGACTACAGGTGTGATGATTTCTGTGATTTTTTTTTTTTTTTGTCATATATTTTAGTAAAATCCACCAACATAACAAACAGGCAACTCGACCTTTAGAGTAAGAGTTACTGCATAGATAAATATCCGCCAAGGTGCAGAAAATCTCCTGAGCTCAGCTATGTTAATTTCTTTCCAATGTAATGGACCAATTTCAGCTTGATAAATGAGCAATGATGTTTTAAGTAAATACAAATGGAATAAATTTGTATTAGAAGCCAGGCTTGGAGCCACTTAGTCCTACTGAGGCTGTGACAGTTTGGGATGTGCCTATTAGAAGCATAATTATAGCTCCTAGGAGGCTCTGAAGTGAAAAAACATAAGGTGATCTGAAAAGTTCAGGGACTTACATGGCTAAGCAGCCACTGGTAGGGAACTTAACAGAATCACAGAGAGGGTTGGGGAAGAACAGGGGGCTGCTCAAGGTCCACTTAAGCATGTGGTTTTAAAAGTTATTTACCTGTCCTCCTTTATTCAGAAATGCATATACTTTGTAAAATAAAAGAAAATATTGAAGGGGAAGCGAGAAAAGGCAGGACAACAAACTAATGGTAGAATTTATAGTTGCTAAGGTTTAAGAGAAGGCTGAATAAAGCATCAGTAATAGAGATACAGTTATGCTCTACCGAATGCATTGACTAGAAAAATGAAAAAGGGATTTTCTTCCTTTACAGCTGTCTAATCTTATGATTTATCCTTGAATTTTCCTCCATATAGCACTCACCCATTTGTCACTGCCGCTGCTGCTTCTGTCATTATTTGTCTACTTTCAAAATTAGTCTTGAATTTTGCATTGGGTTGTAACCCTTTCCTTTACCCTTTTCCTCATGACTTTCTGTTCTCCAGATAGCATGCAATTACCTTTGATACATAACTAAATATGCTAATATTATTTTTTCTTATGCTAGCTGAAGTAACAAGTGTTGCCATCCTTAATGACATTTATGTACTTATTGAGCTTCCATGACACTTTAATATGATGTTGCACTTCAAAAGCTTCAATCATTTCCTCATCTTCTGCCATCTGGATTCGGTTTACTGACCTAATTTGATGTAGTGTGATATAATCCCTCAGTGTCAAAAGCTTCCATATCATATGCACATAAACCAGACTTGCCATTATTTTCCAGATGATATTTTTGCCCTCAGACCCTGCCCTTAGAAAATTAGCAGGATCAACTGTGTCTCCTTGTATTTATAATTAAACTGGAAAATGACTATTTTTAAAAGCAGTTGGGTTTTTTGTTTCTTTCATTTAGTATTTAGTTCAAATTAAATATCTGTATTACCTCTTGTAACTGACTTGCTTTCACAGCAACTAAGTAGATCTTGATTTATCCATTCAGTTCATTAATGAGGCTATATTTAAACATTACTATTCATAGCATGATTTTTGATCACTAAGGAGAGGAGAAAAGATGTAGTATTGTGTAATATTACAGAATGAGTCCATTTTGAGACAAAATTACTGTGAATGATATACGTGACATGCTTTACTCTTACATTTGTAAGTAAATATTACTATCTTGTATTATTTTTGTTTTATTATGTTGCATTGCTATAACTGTAATAATTGCCTGTAAAAGGGCAATTCTTTAGAATCAAATACCTAGATCAAAATTCTTCTGGCCATTAAATAGGTTGCGAGTCTGGATACAAACCAAATACTTGTCCCATATACACCGATAAATGTATCCTGTAATTGCACAAAGGTATGTTTAAGCCCATACCTTAGTTAGATAGTAAATAGTGTGCTTGTATATCTGTGCCCATTGATTCAATTGGTGTCAAATCATAGCTAAAGACTATGAAGATCTGGAACAAAATATTTCCCCAAATAGAATTACACACTGAAATACAAGAGTAATGAACTCTAAATTCACAAATATGTAAATGTGTGTGTTTCTGCCTATACTTTATAATTGTTCTGCTGTCTTTTAGAGGGGCTTTACAAGTTTTGAACAGTTACGGACTTAATATTTTACTTGCACCTCTCCAGACGCCTGAGGACTTCAACAATTTGCATATACATTTACATTATGTTACTTGTACATTTATTTGAAATCTCTGTTGGATGCAAATCAAACTTTCATGATATAATAGTGCATGGGAAAAAGGGAAGAAAATACTTTAACATACCTGCTAGTATGTTTATTATCTTTGAAGGCTATTCTGCATATTTTTACCTTGTCATGTGCTTTTGGAGGAGCTAAAAAGGAGAACAAAAGGACAGAATTATGTGCTAGAAAAAAAGCTAGAGTTGATTTTGCCATCAATGATGATGATTTATATATTCAATTTTTCCTCGCTGTAGATTTGGTTTCTTTTCTTTAATCTATTTCACTATCTCATTTCACTTCTCTATTGAGTAGAGCTGTCTTCCTCATGTTTTGTACTAACTTTTTACTGTCTTTTTCTTAATACCTTTCCATTTTCATGTTCCTGTTTTGCATTATCTTCAAAGACCTTGTCTTAGAACTGTTCAGGAATTTTCTTGCCGTAAGAGAAGACTTTTTAAAAGACATATTTCCAATAAATTGAAGTAAATACTGATTGTGAGAAGTCATTAGTTTCTGTGAAATTCCTCTTCAAAGTAAACTCATATATGTTGGGTTCAGAATTTGGGTTACAGTGGTGTGATGACTTAACGTGATACCAAATAGTTGTCGAAAGTCTCCGGGAAAGGATGTACTAAGAAACACTTCCAAAGCAATACTAGTCACAACTTCTCTGTGATTATATCCAGTAGGCTTTCAGCAGTAAGGTTTTTCAATAATAATAATCAGTTAGGCAAATGTTGGGCTGTTAGTAAATTTTTTATGCACATATGCTCTGCACTATTTAGTAAGTGCAAGACATAAGGTGAAAGGTAAAAATGGATACATTTTTTTAAATGATAAAAGTATGGAAATGAATGAGGAAGAGGCAAGAACAGCGAATAACTGGAACCAGAGGACTGCCACTCTGTGTAGTGACCAGAACAAAGGTCAGGTTAGAGACCAGCTTCACAGTTAATATGGACAACTTTTACTATGGAATTTTCAATGAAACATTTCAAAGTAGCATGTTTTAGAGTTACAGTTGTTTGATCAATGCAAAAAATGTTTACAAACCTAATTTTAACAATTAGTCTTCACTTTTTATTTTTTTCCCTCCTGGTGTGTGTAAGTCCAGGTTTTTGAGAACTTTCTAAATAGGAAATACTGCCAAGGTTTTACTTGGCATACCATTCTTAAAGATAAAGTAATATTAAACTATAAAAAGTCTTAATCCTCTATGGCTGTGGCAGAAGTGTTTTATGTCTAGGTGATATAAAATCAGATTTTCCCTAACCCCCTTTTTCCCTAACTAGGCTTGCTGAGCGTATAAGCAAAGAACCTTAAACCATTTATAATTTCTGATGAAGTCTGAAGACTCTACAAGTCTTTCTTACAGTGTTGATTATATATGACTCTTAATAGCAATAACGACCAATGCATTTTTTACATTAAATCCATATTTTATAAAGAGTTTGAAGATGGATATCATGTTTTGGTAGGGATAGAAATTAAATAATTACAGAGAAAAGAAATATTCTAAGATCTGTGTTAGTAATGTGAGATTCTTTAAGAAAGTTTGCTTTTTGTTAAATTATTTTAAAGCCAAACAGTGTCTCTTTAAGTTGTGAGGATGTGCAGAGTAGTTAGGAATGTGAGATACTGAAGGGTACCAAATGTGTAATGTGATGTTGCTAGGCAACTCCCTCATTGTTTTAAACAAAACACATAGAGCTGGTAAAAGCTCTTGGCTCTTGACAATAACACAGACCTCAAAAGAATATAGAACAAAGATCTTCCAAAATGAGCTATAATATATAATTCAACCCCACAGTGCTAGCAAAGGTGAGAACCTATTTGTTAAGTAGCACATACAGTTATCTGTTAGAACTATGTAAAAATATATTTTTGTGAAAATCAGGTTATTTGTTTAAATAAGTAAAAAGATAAACACATGTACATTAGGTTGGCTTTTTTGAAAGAATGCCTTTCATGGCTTTTTGTGGTAGCAAATCTGTGTTTTAGATAGACATCACGTGTCTGCAATCTAGAAAGGAAGAGTATTACATAGAGGATATTCATGTGCATGTGCTCGCAGTTTTATTTCTTTTATTTTTTGTGCTGTCAAATTATGTATATTTTGACATCTGAGAAAGAGAGTCAATCTCCTCTTTTTCAGTATTACAGGCCATAAAATAGCTGATAGTGTAGTACCCCTAGACCTATCCATATGCCAAAACTTTTAATCGGGAAACAGCCCCCAGAGCTTCAAAAGAAACCTACATCTGTGCTGAAATCATGCAAAATCTGTCAAAATTTGTCACACTAGCAGATAAATAGGTTTGCAAATAGCCAGATTTTCCCCTGTCTCCTGACTGCTTGAATGCAAACCAGCATAAATCCAGCAGCCAGACAACTCTGTGCTTCTACTGATATTCATGTCTCTCAGTGCCATGTTAGTATTTCAGGTGCAGCATCACGTTAACTCATCCATCTCATTGTTGCATTATTCACACTTTCCCAGAATCATAGAATGGTTTGGATTGGAAGGGACCTTAAAGATCATTTGATTCCAATCATCCTGATAGGGAAAGAAACACCTCCTACTATCCCAGATTGCTCAAAGCACCATCCATCCCTGCTCTGAGTAATTCCAGGGTTGGAACCTCTACAATTTCTCCGTGTAACTTGTTTCTATGTCTCTCCATATGCAGATTAAGTCAGCATCTAAATATTGTTTTCCTCATTGCTGTCTGGATGCTCTAACCATTATACTGCTTACAGGTGCCTCTCTGTATCCCTAGTTGTATTTAGTTTTATCCATTCTAGCCAACAAAAAGTATACTTCAGTGTCTAGCTAGTTAAATCTGTCACTGGAAACTTCTGAGCTCTTGAATTGCTCTTTGTGGTGAAACAATTGTTTAAATATACAGAATAGTTGATTTTCAGCTTGCGTCTTGCCCTACAAATGACAGACTAGCAGAGGTGTGGGTTGACAGTAGTAGACACTAGGGTGTATATTTTTCTGCTGTTAGATCTGTCTATCTAGTTTAGTTTTTTTATTCCGCTTTGTAGGGAGACCTTTTTCCAATATAAGTTTTGTTAAACCTGATACTTGTCTTTTGGAAAATTTTTGAATATGAAATAGCTTTATTGGTTTGGACCATGAGTCTATGTAGCGTGATAGCTTGAATCTAAAGTAAGCTTCTAATGTGTGAAGAGGAATAAAAACAGTGTAAGGGGATATGATACTTCCTTAAGCTATTCTCTTTGACTATATTTGGATGACAAGATGTCCTGAGCTTTGTATCTTTTAGATAGTTATGTATTTAGTGTTGATATAGTTCTACTTAGTAATGTTTAATAATTCATCTTTCATGCTCTTTCTCTGAACCCACAAAACCTTCTGCATCCATAGTGTCTTCTGACTAGGAGTTACACAGTTCAGTATAGCAGTGGATGTAGAATCACAACCTTTGTTTTTCAAACATTTTGTGTTAATTTAAGCTGGCGGTACTTGTGTAAAGAAAGGTAGTGAATAGTCTATGATTTTTGTAGGCTTCTAAATCCTCTTTTTCAGGTTGAAAAATCCTGGTCTACCTGTTTATAAGGAAAGTGTCACTTTCCTTGATTTTTTTTTTTTTTTTTTTTTTTTTTTTTTTTTTTTTTATTTTTTTTTTTTTTTTTTTTTTTTTTTAGTTTTATGTAATATTTTATTTTTTTTCCTTCTGTTTCTCTCATAGTTATTCCTAGCAATTGTGTCTCTTTTTGACTACTGCTGATCATGACAAATTGTGATTTTCCCTCAGCAAATAATTTCATTAAAGAAATAATGCTCTTTCACGTTTCATTAAAGAGTATTCTTCCCTACACCCAGATTTATCACATTTTCAGAAACGTTTTCTAACATCAGCCTATCCAACTGTCGAGATGTTTTCTGTATTTTCTTGATGAGTGATTTAAGTTAAATATTAATGGGAGAGAATAAACAATGAGTTGAATATCTTTATCTGTCAACTATTGTCTGTGAAGCAGGGTTTTCCTTCAGTGAGATAGAATAGAAGGCAACAATTCAACCTGCAGTCTCTGTGTGAACACCGTGAAAATACTTGAACATCTGCTTTAAGAAGCTGCTTGAAAAATAACCATGCACAGTAGAAGAGGAACATTTGTGCTACACACTGAAGACCACTAGCAGTACTGCTGTTACAAAAAAGGCAAAAAGCTCATATAAGTTACATTATTCAATAGAATAATGTATGTCATTTCGCATTTTTATAGTGGCACCATGTTTTTGTTCATGACAGCATATAATTAGGTGTGAAATTACAGATGAGCAAATAATCACTGTAACCTGATAGTAGACCAAATTTAAATGCTCTTAAATTTAAGCAGAAAATATCCATACACAACAATGTTGTCTCCATTGATTATCTAGAAGTGATGCTTGTTTTGTTTCTACAGAAAGATAAATAAGCAAATATATTTAAAACCTGGCAAACATACTGTAAATTTTGTCTAATGAATATTACTAGATGCTCTTTCCATATTCAAATGGAGCCTATTTATGTTAGGCTTCTTTAGAGCTCTTCTCCTTTTGAGTCACCAGCATAGACAGGGTATGGTAAGTTCTAGCATGTTATTGGGATGGCTCTACGTTACTGTTGCATTAGTAGGCTAGCTGATGCGCAAGAAAATTCATTTATGGTTTTAAGGCTGTGTAGAGTGCTATTGATATTGCACCTGTAGATATGTGAAGTCCACAATTACTGCTTTCATGGGCTGTGTCATGAGAGGGCCTATATTCCTCCTGTGCTAAGTGAGACTATTTCTGATTATGGTTTATTTGATTTAGTCATGTATAGGTTTTCCTCTAGTCAAGTTGACGGCAAATCTGGTATGTCCTGTAAATATTAAATCTAATTTAATGCCATTTTAATATAGCATCAGGAGAGAAAAAGAAAAGTTTGGGGTTTTTTTTAAATGATACTAACACATTTGGACATGGAGTGTGAAGTTATGTGGTTCTAGATATTTAATACATTCAAAAAATTATACACATATATTGAATTTTTTGTTACTTCTAATAGAAGTTAGAAAATATTTTTCTATAATCTTTTTTTGTGTTGGAGAAATAGGTATATAGGGATAAAGATCTATACTGCTGACCTTGAAGGAACAGTTGCATACATGGTATATTGAAAAGAGTCGCTGGCTAATATTCAGAGAAACCTTTAACAGTTTTAAGACCACTGTGAGCTTACAGCCAGATTTAAAAAAACAAACAAACAAACAAACAAAACCTAATAATTGATAATTGTCATTTATTTTAAAAAAAACCCAAAACCAAGGTAGATTTGTCTTCAGGTCTGCTTACTTGCACAGTTTTCTCTTTTCCATTGTGAGTCAGAATCAACATTTAAAACACCTCAGTATCAGGTTTGTAGTTAGGACAAAACTGTGGGAATTACATGATATGTAAATATTGCTTTTCACAAGCATACAGTACTGTGAGTACCCATCTCTGTAGTACTGTGGCTCAGCAGGGTAAAGATTTAGCTCTCAAGATTTTCATAGTTCATTTTACTTCTGAGAGACAGCACTCTGAATATGTGAAGTACATAGCTTCACCATGCCAGTAGTGAAACAAGCAGGTAAATTCTGGGTTGTTACATTATCACTTTGGATAGGAAATTGTGTATTAGTATTTTTCTTTTTTTTTCCCCCCCTCTCTCTGTCGGTTGTTCTGAAGGATTGTTTGAGGCTTTCTAGGTCCAATTGTAGGTATTGATGTATTGCATTTCAGTGCCATATTTAGAAGGTGTGAATGTTTTATCAATTTTAGTGAAACTACAGCAGTATGGATTTTCATCTATTCTTCAAAAGCTCATTCATCTGCATGGATGCCTATGCAGATATCTGTCTAAAATGCTTACCTTCTGTTTCACATCTGCTGGTATTGAACTCCTTAGATTGAAGACGGCTTGGATATGCTGATCACATATCCTTCTGCAAATCTCTATACAGCAGCAGAGAGTAGGGTTGTCAGCATTTGTAGCTCTTCAGCAAGCAGGACAAGACTATCCACAGCAGTGAAGTCAGCAAAGATGAAAACATGGGTAATTAGACACTTAAGTACTTTTGAAACTCCAATGGCACTCAGCTTAGTTGAGTTTTGAATTTTTGTCCCATGCCTTTATGCTTGGTACTAACCATTGCCAGGCAGATGTTTACGAGTAGGAGCCCAGTAATGGACAAACCAAGAGCAAATAAAATGACAGAATGAAAATACAGTTTTTGAGTATTCTGATTCCACTCAAGTTAAAATATTTCATTTTCCCAAGACTGGTCGTAAGTACTAAATTTAAGAAATAGGTTGTTAGCATAAAAATGAAATGGAATCCCTGATGCCTGGATGGACAGGTAGGGGAAGACATTGGCGAATGAATGGACTTCTCCCATTCAGTAATGAAATTAGAGTCAATTTAAGTTGATTTGGTGAGCTATAAATACTGGAGTGAGGCTTAGATGACAAAAGAAAACATCAAGATATTTAGCCATATTGATCCATTATACTAAAATCTGGATTTCTGAGAAATAACTGAAGTCCTTCAGAAATATTGTTTATAAGTCACTGTGGTGTCAGAGATGTTGAAAGACAAAGATTAAGGATTGAGGACCAGCGTGGTGGCACCCCAAACAATTCATTTGGATCATCTGTCCTTAAGTAACCGAAAATTTGAGATGCCATGTTTATCATCTACTAGCAAGCTTGAGCAGAATGTTTCTGAGGCACTTTGTCCTTACTTAGAGTAGTAAATTGCTTTTAAAAATCCTGCACTTAACAGCTTTGAGTCATCACTAAGAAGCTATGAACAATGTTTTAATGGAGGTGGAGGCTGTGAAGTTGACTTATGAAACATACCAATATCAATGTATCTCTTAGCTTGTTTATGCCTTGGAATCATGATGGTGGCTTGTTTGGGGTTTTGGGGGTTTTTTTGTTTGTTTGGGGGTTTTTGTTTGTTTTAATTGTTTTTTTGTGATGGGATTTTTTTTTTTTGGTTGATTGGGATTTTTCACAGAATCACAGAATGTAAGGGGGACATCAAAAGACTATCTAGTCCAACCCCACTGCTAGAGCAGGATCACCTATAGCACATCATACAGGAACACGTTCAGGCAGGTTTTGAGTATCTCCAGAGAGGGAGACTCCAGAAGCCTCCCTGAGCAGCCTGTTCCAGTGTTCTGTCACCCTCACAGTGAAAAAATTTCTCCTCATGGTTACAGAAAACTTGCTATGCCTTAAGTTCCACCCATCGCTCCTTGTCCTGTCATTGGGCATCATGGAGAAGTCTCCATTCTCTTACCACTTGCCCTTTACATATTTATAAACATTGATGAGGTCACCTCTCAGTCTCCTCTTCTCCAAGCTAAAGAGCCCCAGCTCCCTCAGTCTCTCCTCATAAGAGAGATGTTCCATTCCCTTAATCATCTTTATGGCTCTGCACTGGACTCTTTCAAGCAGTTCCCTGTCCTTATTGAACTGAGGGACTCAGAACTGGACACTTTTTTTTTTTTTTTTTTTTTTTTTTTGTGGGGTGAGGAGAGGAGTGCTCAGAAGTGTGACTGGTTCTTATGATTGCTGCGTGACAGACTTCATAATAGGTTTTTTTTTTTTTTCTTGATGTCTAATATTGTACTTGAAGGCTTCATGATAGCATTGTCTTGTTTCATTTACACTTAGTCTGGACAGTGTGCATATAGACTCAGACTAAATACATTATCATTTGTACACATGCACATTAAAGCAAACTAAACCCCTTTATTTCTAGTTGTTAACTGACTGCTGGATGACAGTAAAATGGGATGGGTGAAATAAAGCCTTTTACATACTTAAAGATGATACCATGTGTGCTGATGCAGGATGATTTCTTTATGTTGTACTGTCCAAAAAAGTATAGCTGAGCACTGAAATTATTCTGGGCAGTTATCAGTCAGACTCTGCAGCGCTGGCACTTCACTGGAGAAAACTGAAATAAATTACACTGAATCTTAAATCTTAACCTTTTAAAACTATGAAACTTACAAAAGTAGCTATTAATAACACTAGGAGATATATTTTTGAAATGAATCATTATGCACATCTAAGAGGGTATTTCTGGCATATGTTTATGCATTCTTGATCCATATCCATCTGGCTCAGAAATCTGTCAGAGCAGGTTGAAAATTTATTTGAAAGATCTTAAAAGCCAACAGTAAATTTGAACTTTGGCTTGTGCAGAATATAGGAAAAATTCCTTTTTCTAAATTCAGTGTAACATTTTATATTAAGCAAATTACACATCTTTGGACGTTGTCTTTAAACAGTTTTCATGCTTTATATTTGCTTTTCCTCCATCACTCTTAAGGTAAATGTCCATTTAAAAAATAAATGAATTATCAGGTAAGATTTTTACCAAGCTGATCCTAAGATGTCAGCACTTGCTAGCAAGTATGCGACTACTGGAGGTAAATTATAATCACTGCAGCTGTCCAAAGGGTTCAAAACTGGACATATTCTAGATAGTGTTAAGCATTCTTGAAAGAATTCCTCTCCAAAATTTCAATAGCATTTTAAATTTTTTATTAGTTTAAGAATGCAATACTTGTAAACCAATATTCTGTATTTTGGAGAATTGTCATGTTGTTTTAAAATAATGAATCTGAAATAAATTACCTCTCCTATGAGGACAGACTGATGGAGTTGTGTCAGTTCAGCCTGAAGAAGAGGAGGCTTTGGGGGAACCTTACCAGGGCCTGAAGAGGGCTACAGGAAAGTTGGAGAGGGACTACTTATAAGAGCATATGGTGATAGGGCAAAAGGCAATGCTTTAAAACTAAATCAGAGTAGGTTTAGATTAGACATTAGGATGTTCTTTGTTACAAGTGTGGTGAGACACTGGAGCAGGTTGCCCAGAGTTGTGGATGCCTCATCCCTGGAAGTGTTTAAAACTAGGCTGGATGAGGCTTGAGCAACCTGGTCTAGTGGGAGGTGTCTCTGCCTGTGGTAGGAAGGTTGGAACTAGATGATCTTTAAGGTTCCTTCCAACTCAAGCCATTCTATGATTCTATGATCTGCATTGTTTTTAATTCATAGCTTTTTTATAAACCATATTAAGAATTCCTTTCTTACAACACTGTGTTTTTTGGTTCTTCTTCAGTTATACTTATTTTAATGTCTGTATTAGTAGAAAGTTGAAAGTAGAAAGTAGTAAGTTGAAGTGATTAATTAGCTATATTCTTTAAATGATTTTTGAAAAGAAAATAATGGAAACCTCAATAGTAGCTTTCAGGCCAGAGCAGCCTATTCTTTAGCTTTTAGTCAATCAGTCAACATGCACAAATTATATTTCACATTGAGCTTCAAATATGTAAGATAAATGTTTTTCTTTGATGAGAATCATCAGTATGTCAAATTACATATGACCATACTTTTTAGATTTTCCAATTAGATGGAAACTAGAAGGAACTGATTACACACGTATGGGCTCATATTTTAATGTGTATGTATTCTTCCAGAAACACAAGAGTGAAAATTAATTTATTGTTAGAAAATTTTAAAGTTTTCAGGAAATGGGGCTAAATAAGGAGTGATTTACTACACATGCAGTTTATAGTATGAGAAATTCATCATGTAATTTGTGTAGGCATTTTGAATTCCTAATTAAAGTTTAGATGGTTCTCTGACATGGGTAGTTCTTTTCTCTGGAGAACAGAAAAAGCGTACTGCATTCATAATCATTGAAAACATTCTTACAGATCTTAAGGTTTGCTAAAGAAACACAGGCTCTTTAAGGTACCAAGATTTTGGAACCACAAAAAGAGTTTGAGTGTGAAGGGTGCTTTTTTTTTTTTTAACTTCCAGTTGGCTGAGTCTAGTCTGTGTGATTTCATTGTGTGTGGGGGTGGGTAACACCCAAACCATCACAAGGAGCTTCCATGATAACCGAGTATGCAACTGAATGAGCTTGAGACAGCATTTTTCAGAAGGATTTACCTGATGAGTTTTCCTCTATTATTTCCAGAAACATAGAAGTGTGTATTTGTACTTACAGGTTCCCAATGACACCCAGCATTGACTGCAAAAATTACGGTAAAAGTAATTGCTGGATGATGTAAGCATAAGTGTTTTTAAAAATAATAGCATTAAAACATTATTTTAGTCCTTTAAGAAATCCCAGAGCTAGGACATATTTTTTTCCATTTACTGGCATAATAGTTCTACCTGAAAAAGAGAAATTAAGGTGTCAATTCTGTTAGCACACTATGTGCTTGCTTAGAGGTCAGCCAGGGCATAGGATAGTCACACTTGCAGGCTTTCAGTTGCCTTAAGAACTATTTGTCTAGTGCTTGATATTGCCAAACTTAAAATTTAGGTTAGGAAGAGACTAAGTCCACATTTCCCCCTCTACTTCTGAGTTAAACCCTATATTTCCTTTGCTTAATTTATTCTGAAAGAGCAAAATGCTTCTGGAATCTTATGTGAGTCTTAAAACCAGCATTGAAAGCATAAGGCAAATGTTAGATTAGTGATGAAAGTATCTCCTTAGTGGTAAGTTGCAAATCTTGCCAGCTGCATCATCCTGGCATTCTGAGATGCTTTGAATAGTATTTGTTGTGAGTACAATTTATTATGGAGAGATGTGTGAGTGTGTAATTATAAGTATCTATGCCACTAATCTACTTATGCAACTCAGAATTCAAACTATCTCCTTAATTAAATAAAAATAATTAAAATGCCAACTATTGGCATCCTGTAGTTGCGTGTCTTGAGAATTCCATCATTACCCACTCCTTTCTCTACATGATTATATTCACCTGCAGAGAAATTTGAAACCATAGCATTCAGTAACCAACAGGACTTTGCTTTTTTAAAAAATATTTTTATAAGGAACAGAAAATTAACAATTATCACTTGAACGTGGTTTGCGTTTCTTAGTTTACAAAACTGTCATTCCAAAAAAAAAACAACCATAAAGTATGGTTCAGATCCAGAACCCCCAAAACAAGAATAGGGAGAGGGTCCAGAGGAGGGCCACAAAGATAGTTAGAGGGCTGGAGCACCTCTCCTACAAAACTGGCTGAGAAATTTGGGTCTGTTCTGCTTGCAAAAGAGAAGGCTCTGGGGAGACCATGAGGTCAGCCTTCCAGTACCTAAAGGCGGCCTACAGGAAAACTGGAGATGTCCTGTCACCGCATGTCCTTATAAATAGCCCAAGGGGCAATGCTTTTAAACTAAACCGGGGTAGGTTTAGATTAGACATTAGGAAGAAATTCTTTGCTGTGAAGGTGATGAGACACTGGAACGCATTGCCCAGAGAAGTTACCTCATCCCTGGAAGTGTTTAAGACCAGGCTGGATGAGACTTTGAGCAGCCTGGTCTAGTTGGTGATGTCCTTCCTCGTGACAGAGTAGTTGGAACTAGGTGGTCTTTATTGTCCCTTCCAATTCAAACTATTCTATGATTCTATAGAGTAGTGAGTTTCAAATCACATTACATACAATTTAATAGATTATAATCGTAATAAATTCAATAATAAAAGAGGATTATTGTACAGATAACAATAGGGTGGTATTTACTGATATAGGGGGCAGTTAAAAATGGTTAAGTACATGGGATCTAGTTTTATTCATATCAAAAGTATACTGCAGTCAATCTAAATGTTTAGAGTAACCTGAAAATGTGAATCCTCCTCCTCTTTTCTCAGAATGTTGATATTTAGGTTTTATTAATATAACATTTGGTGTACAGACAATCTAGTTCTGGAATCTGGCATTCTCAGCTAAGATTGCATCCTTATCTAATTTCAAGTGTTTGAATGTTCTTGTGCAGTAGCATGTGATTGTGTGTTACTTACTGATCAGGGACTGCTGGCCAGGGAAACATTAGCAGTATACACAGCTACATAGTTCATCTCTCTAATGAGCTATTGAAAATAGCAAGCATTGAGCTCAGCTGTCTGCTGGATTTGAGCAAGAGACTGGGATGAAAAGGGTCTGGCCCTACTGGCTATTGATCCGAAGGGATACGGACAAGGTTTGCCTTGTTTCTGTCTCCTTTTGCAGTCCTATTATAGTCTACCTTGTGAGTATCACACCTGAAATGCTGAAAGTGAGAACCTGAAGAGAGGTGTGTTTTTCTTCATCTAGGACAGCTCCTGTCGGGAAGTAACTGAGTTGCTCACTGTCCTGCACCATGTAGCCCGCATCATGATGTGCTTGTGCCTTTGATTAGACTGCACCTGCTCCAAGTTGTGACATTTTGCAGGATGTACTAGGTGGTATCTCATTGTTAGTAGGTCAGATTCAAGATAAATTCTCAAATTTCCAAAACAAAGATGACAACAGTGAGAGCTCTGAATCTCTACTGGAATGGGAGTCAGGAATGGCCATAGAAGTCAGTAAGAGAACAAAGCAGTTTCCTCATGGCTGGTATCAGCAGGGGTCTTTCTCATAGAAAATGTCTTTTCATATTGACGATTAACAACATCCTGCTTATCATACCACATGAAATGTGTTAGATGGTACCCCTAGCAGGATAAAGCTTACTGTGATTCTTCCTTAGGGAGTGGTGCAGAAGAGGTGGACATTTGGGAATGGAGGAGACAAAGCACTAGTCACAGACTGGGTGGCTGTCCCCACAAGCATGTTTGTTCTTACATCTCTTCTGATGTCCACCTGTTGCTCAGTCTCCAGTTTCCATCCTACTTAGCTGTGCAAGCACCATTCTTTCAGTCTGCTCATGCTCTAAGTGACCCCTGAGGACACATCACGAAAGTGGTAAGCAATGTCCTTCATGGAAATCTGAAAAGGAGGTTAGAGAATGTGTAGATGAATACACAGTAAATGCTCAAGAGTGTTGCCAAGCATATGCTACGTGGTGACAGGGTGACTCTTGTGTCACGACCTGGCTTTCAGGAAAGAGGCAATTTAATACTATGGATGAATGTGGGAGCTCCTAGGAGAGATCTAATACAGAAGGATGAGCAAAGTTTTTGTGCCGCAACTATTAAAATAGGAGTACTTCAGGTGCTTCAACACTGACTTTTCTTGATGCCCATAAAAATATCCAGGCATACCTCTTCAGTTTTTCACCAGTCAAAGGAAAGGAAATCTGAGGGCTTTTCATCATAGGAAAGTGAGTAGGTTACTTGACCTTTTCTGAAAAAGTTCAAGGGAAAGAAGTTTTATGTAGAAAGATGCTAAAATTTGTAAATAGGATCAAGGACTGTGTGCTTCTTTCTGTCTCCTGTTTTTTCTCTGAATGTTTTTTTTTCCCTCTTTCTGTACTTTTCTCCTTCATTGTCTTTGAATTCCTGTTTTTTTCTTATTCTTACTCTTTGGTTTCTCTCTAAAAAGATGCATTTCTAGTCATTGTAAATGTTGCAACGTGCTAAAATGTTAAATGGCTTGTTGAATTCTGGGAATACTAATAAACATTTCAGCAAACCGTAGCGACAATTGATTGTATAAAGCTTTAGTGTCATAAAATGTACTTTTAAAAGAGTACTAAATGACATATAAGTGCCACAATTTCCTGACGATCTCAGAAAACATTAATCAGCAGAGCCTGAATAGGAAGATCTTTTTGTCAGCAGTGCTTTATCTGCTTCAATTTGCTCTGTATGTTTCCATGACAACCGGGAAAAATAAAGTCGGGGAAAGCAAGACAAAACAACCTGCTTTGATTCATGTTGGTTTAATAAATGTGACTTTGGCAATCAGCTGTGGATCACAGGTTTTTTGTTTCTGGAACAGATAGGACATTTAGTTGCATATATTTATTCTCTTATCTTAAGGGAAAAAAATGTAATTTATTTAAATTGGGGGTTTTTTATACCACAGTTTTATAGCTCTTACATATATATTTTTTTCCTCTCCTTTCAATGTGAATTATTGTTGTCATGGCTTTATCTCCTTTTATATGTTTCTGTTTTCCTAATCTGTGTTCTAGAGATTTTGGAATGCATCTTAAAAGCTGAAAAGATGAGACATAAAAGTATCTTTTGTGCCATTATGTTATCATTCCTTGAATTGATGCATTTTATGTTTGCCTGTGATTTGCTTATCTTTCTCCCAAATACGCTATAAATAAATCTACACTATCTGGAAACAATGATGATTCCTTTGACCAGGAGCATCAGAACTCACAACTCGTTGCTAGGCTCATTAGATACCATTTTATTGTGTCTTTGTAAAAGCTAACAACACACACAAATCATTGCAGCATTTCATGTTTGATCCTGTGTGGTTGGTAGCTGTTTATTAAGCTTAAAGCTATAAACTTCTTGTATAAATACAGTTGCAAAACATAAGGAAAAGAAGAAAGCATAAAAGTGTTAAGTGACCTAGAATCCTGGTTTTGATTTAAGGATTTGAAAATGTATTTTTCAAGGTAGCATTGGTCACCATTGTCACAAAAGTGTGGGCATCTTTGCTACGGGCATTAAAGTTATATTTTTGAATGGTGTGATTTGGACACATTTTAGACAAGGAAAATAGGATCCCTGGTCTGTGGAATCTGTTGCCCTATTTTTTTCTTTATGTTGGTTGATGTAGATCCTTTGACAAACAGGTAGTTTGATAGATTTAGTACTAAGAAATATTTCTTTTTTCTTTTTAAAGTGAATTCATACCTTCTTAGGTGCACTTATTAAAATTTGCTGAACACATTTTGGGAAGGGATTTTCTTTCTTCACATAAATGTGATTGCAAGTAGCTTGCTGTGAAAATGAAATGCAGAGTATTTGCCATCTTCAGTATTATACTCATTTCAGACTACTTGCCTAGATCATGTGGTACCCCTGCTCTCTAGTTACCAATTGGCTTGAAATAGCTTTAAGTAGGCAGCATAACTTTAGAACTTTTTTTGAGGGGGGGGGAAAAAAAGGCAACAAAAATACAAGCTCTTCACATACCAAGAAAACCCCCAGGATCGTGGACTTTTGTACTATCCCTCACTTGCTGACTGCGCAGGTGTTAAAGATTAGGCTATTCGATGATTCAATTTGTGGGCACATATATTTTAAAATCAGGTAACTTAAAATAAGTATTTTTTACATGTACATTTATCTTATTTTAAAATCTGAAGTCAGTTTTTTCTTTTTTTTTTTTTTTTTTTTTTTTTTTTTTTTTTTTAGTTTGTTGAAGCATATGTGATGATGTGGTGTCTTTCTCCACTAATTTTAAATTCACTTTAGTTATTTACATAGGTACATCTGGGATAAATAATTTGCTTTCAAATGTAAGAATTCATCTATGAAGTGGTTCCTAGTCTAAAGGAGATAGAGTAGTGCTCAGCACAGGAGACAACAATATCCCTAACTTGTTCTTCAGCATTCAGAAATTGTTCCCAAGAAGTAAAACTTGACAAGTATTTTGTTTTCAGAAATTAAACATGAGGTACATTCAGGGCCAAAGTGAATTAATTTTAAGTCCAACAGATAATTATTGTATTATTCTGTTCACTGAGCTTCACAAATTAGTTTGGCTGAGTTGATCTTTGAATATATTTATCAAGACTCTGTTCTTTCATGTGTCATATATAACTTTTAAAAATATTTCCATTTAATCCACATGAAAAGTCAGAAAATACAGTTGTGGGACATAAGCAAATAGTACTTGGAAGTCCACATTTGCCACACATTTGAAAGGCAAAGGGTAACTATTGCTTAAAGCTGAAAGATGCTGTGTGCTGGCTCACTGCAGCAGGGTGCTGGACTATGGGAATCGATCTTGAACATATGGATGGTTTAACTGACTTTGGTGCAGTTTCTCCAATGTTTATGCAACAGATCAGATCTGTATGGTCAGCATAACTGTAAGACCAAGGCAATTTGGACATAATGGGTTATTAGTTCTGGATGATTAGAATAGACCTTTGGCTGCTGACCAGATAGCATGAGGAGATATTAGTGGCCGCAGGTTGGGTTGCAGTCCCTATACCAATGTAAAAATGAACTGTTAGATACTAAAGACTTTTAGATACTAAAGACTATACATCCTTCTTCCCAGTGCCTCTTAGGGCAATCTTACATGCTATCTTTCAGTCTAGGTTATGTATTATGCGTAATTGAGATGGGCTTTGCTTACTTATAAGCTGTTTGGGATTTTTTTGTTTGTTTGTGTGGGCTTTATTAAATGAAATATTTTGGGAATTGTGAGGGCATATGGATGGCATTGTCACCTTTCGTTGTCTTTGGTCCATCCCAGAATTTTACCAGTAGGCACTATCAAAGTGTTTAATTGTTCATTTTAATTCAGAATATAAAGCTCTATGATTTTATCAGAATATTTCAGAACTTAATTCACTATGGCTGTTTGTAAAACTGAATCTAAGTATTATATAGTTTCATACTTCAATAGCATTTTGTATCTTTTAAAACAAAACAGATTTTCCTAAAACATACTTTTGCCTTCAAATTTTCTGTGATCATGGTAAATATATGCAAGTCTTAAATTATATCTTGCTTTCTGTGTTGTCCTCTATTGAAAGATTATGAACTAACAAATTAGTAAGACACATCTGACTCATATACCACTGCTACTTCTGCTAGTTGTAGTTTGCCAGATTTCATTAACAGTTTTCCTATCAGTACAAGCAGAGTACAAAAAAACTAAGTGCACCAGTACTGACTGTCCTTCATAACACACCCACAGGACTTGAATCACAGACCATTTCTACTCCTGCATGCAGGATTAAACCCAGAAAAAAACTGCCTACACTTGTGCGCAACAGAATGGACAGTTACTCTGGTTGAATCTAGACAAGGAGTAATTTATGGCACATCCGTTTAACACCTATTAGTTCTTGCTATTTCTGCTACAACAAATGTTCTTGCAGCAGCCCACTGCATGTACTAGGTAGTGTTCAGCTCTGTCACTTGTCATCTTGCAATTTAGGATAGATGACCAAGTTGAACATCAGAGGATATTGTTTTGATTAGATGTTTGATTGTGTTTAAAGTAAAAAGCAAGAGATGAGGCAGCTTCTTATGTTTTGTTTTAAACAAGATGGGAGTGATATGTAATCATGCTCTGCTTAGGATGATTACCTTGGTTTTAAACAAGGAGATTGAAATACCTGCTGGATGATTTTGATGCAGTTCTGGAGTTTTTATTAGTAGCAGCAAGACTGGTTAAATTCTATTCTTACACTGTCATGACTGTGATTTCTGGGCTCTGTGTGTTCAGTTAAGAACAAGTAAATTGTACCCTTAAGAAAAAGCCGTAATTTTTCACATATTTTATATGTGAAAGTAGTAGACCTATATAAGGAGCTCTCTTGGCCCTACTTAGTTGTGTTAGAAATCAGAATTTTGGCCATAAACTTGTCCATAGGGAGGGCCAGGAATAGGAATGAAGCTGAAATCAATCTAAAAGACAACTTGTCCTTCATAGGGTTTCCCACAAAAAGTGGAGTTGTGCCTATATGAGGAATAGTTTGTTTACTTACACCTGATATAAAACAAAATTAATGGGGAATTTTGTTTCATGGTTTGTGTGAAATTGACTTAGAAAATGATTGTAAGGTGGTAAGTATGAAAAGAAACAGTAGGGAATGAAGCATAGGCAACCTAAAAGGACAAAGAACTGGGAAAATTGTGACTACCAATGCTTACAAAAGGAGGAAAAAAACCTAAAATTAAAATGACTGACTGCTTAAGAGTTGAGTGCATTCCAGAAAGGTTTAAGGCTTATTTGCAATTTTTCTTTAATCCCATTAAAAGAGCAAATGATTCTGGCCTTTTTTTTTTCTTTTTAATTTCCCTGCCATAAAACAAAACTGACATTTGAGATATTTTATATCTGCAAAACACTATTTAGGGTTTTCTGTGCTGCAGCAACATAGCAATTTCTATTTTGAAAAAAAAAAATCAGCACTGATATTCTCTACAATTGTTAAACTTGTTATGAACTAACAATACAACCAGTTGCTATAGCAACTGGAATTTGAAGGTTCACATATAGATACTGCTTCTACTTTTCAAAACTTTATTGAAATAAATTCTTCTCCCCCCAGAAGTAGTAATATTTAGCTGACATATTAGCTGTTTTATGTAATTTTTATTTCCTGTCTTCTCCATTATGAGCTACTTTCAGAAAAATACATATTAGAATATAAATTAGTAAACTGTAACCATATATATCATATTGGTTACTGATCAATGTTAGGATTGAGGACTAAATTCCAATATAAATAATGTTTTAAGAAGCAAATATAAGAGGCTTTTTGCTATCATAATGTACTTTAAAATGTTTTGTACTAAACCCATGATACAGAGTAATCATAAATACATACAAAAAATGTTGAAATTATACTCTTATTTACTCAACATCTGTTCTCTAAATTCTGTATCTGGCTGATTTTTGTATTAATTTTGAGCTCCACAGATTCATCCAAGTTACTTCCATGGCATTCTTCAACTTGGAAAATTCAGATAATTTGTTTGGCTTCTGTTAGCTCTCTCCTGTTTCAGCGGTTTTTTATCTTTATCTCTGATATGGATCGATAATATTTTATTAGCATCTTTGGTAATTTCTTTCATTCTGATTTGTGCCTAGGGCATGGCATTATGTAGTAAACTGGACAACATCTTACTGAAAGGCAAACTTATCAGTTAATAGTCTCAAGTTCTATAGTCTACCTGTCTGTACTTTTGATTTCTAGAAAAACAGTAGTCATTTAAATATTTCATTAGTTTTTACTGATCAGTTTTTTCCTCTACATACAGATTCTCACTTATGTCTGTATCCAATTTCAATCACCTTTACTAGATGGTTGATTGTAGTAAGACTTTGTAGATTGTGGTTGATTCTAAAGGCAAAGTTGCAGAAAGAGCAGTGACTCATCCTGTTACCATAGGATGAATATTTCAAAGCCAAACTCTTTCCTCTGTGTCTAAAATACTCTGGAGTACTCCACCTTTTGATGTAAGGCTCACATTGTAGAATGTGGATACCATACAATGAGGCCAGATAACTCAGCATAAGGTTTTGAGAATCATGTCCACAGATTTGGATAGACTAATGGCTTACTACTTTGGCTGAATTCTTAACTACCAAGTTTATTTTATCCTAGAATAATTAAGTGTAAAACTGCAAATGCCTAGGTTTCAAACCTTGGGCAAAATTCCCTGTATCTTTTTCTAATGCAAAATATTTTCTTACTTTTAATTTACATTTTTTCTGTCAGCAAAAAGAAATAATGGATATCCTACCTGCTTACAGTGTTAATCTCATCCCACACATGTAAGAAAAATTCAGGCCTTTTTGTCCATATAAAATTCAGAAGTGTTCTGAATTCTGCTTACGTCTGGTTTACTTGGTATATAGAATCACAGAAATGTTTAGGTGGAAAGACCTCTAAGGTCATTGAGTTCAGCCATTAACCTAACACTGCCGAGCCCACCACTAGACCATGTAGCTAAATGCCACATTGAGATATCTGAACCCTTTAGAAGCCATTACAAGTACCTGTTTCTGACTGACTGCACCCTAAAATGAAGGTGTGGCTGGCAGCAGCAGTAGGCTTACACAGGTTGATTCCATTCAGCTGTGTGGATTGAAGTAGCAGTGATGCAGTGAAGCAGGCAGGAAGGGCTGATGTGTATTTTGTTACTGCCCTGCACTGTGGCCTTTGGTATTAGGCTGTATTCTGTCATTTAAATACTAGTGTTAAAACTAATATGCTGTATGTATCTGTAGTATTGGCTGGTTTTGCTGGATAGACATAAATCGCTGTTGAAAGTATTTTAAGATTGATTTGGATGTTACGAAAGGAGAAAGCAGGAAACATAAAGTTTATGATCTTTACTTGCTGCTAGCTGTTTATAAAAAATTGAAAGAAAATAGCATGTTAGTGATATATACACATTGTTTCAGAACTGGGGCAAAAAAGAAAATGAAAACATTTTAATTAGTTTCTTTGCCATTATTCTAGAAATTAAATGCTTAAGAGAGCTGAAGGAATGTGGAGACCTTAAATATTTTATCAATAATTAAGATTGTATTGATCTTATAGCCTGTCTATATGGGTAATACTCTGTAAATGTTAATCTTTATTCTTTCTTTTTGTATTTTGTGACTGAGTAAACATAGCACATGCACACCATTAAAGCTATCAGCATATTCTTCATCTTTATGAAAAAAAGGCAAAACTAATTGCTAACTAAAATTGCTATTTTGTAAGCAATCAAGGCCTAATAGAATGGTTTCTTATCCCTTAAAATACAATAAATGTATAGTTCATTAACTGTGGTTTTATCTGGATGCATTATTTCTTAAATGCTTTTTAAGCAGCGTGTAACATCGGTTTTCTTGCCCTAAAATATCTGTGATCTAGTAGGACTGGCTTATTTTGAGGATTATAAAAAAATTCCTTTTCTAAAACAAATAGATGGGTACAGACTTTAGTACATAAGGAAGAAATCCCAGAATGTTGTCAGTGGTGAAACATCTATAATATCTTTTCTCCAACTAAATCTATAAATTAAGTAAAACCCTCCTTACTTTCAGATGCAATTTATTATTTCCCTTTTTAAAACTTATGCGTGTCAATTAATTTTGGATTTAATATACTGTACTGCAGATATGAACCTAATTTTGTTTGAGGGTTCAGTTTCCGTGATTCAGCTATTGCAAACCAAATAAAATGTTAAATGTTATCTGAGAGGAGAAGGTATTTTGCCTGTGTTGAGTACTAATGTAGTTGCCATGGTAACAGAATAGAAACCTATCAGCCTGCAGAGATTGCAATTTTCCTTTCTATTTCTGTGTTTTGTATGTATTTAATGCATATTAAAAACAGTATTCCACTTGAAATTTTCTGTAAAGATGCATAAAACTTCATGCTTTTAGAATTGCAAATTAGATTTTCTTCATATTGCTAGATGATAAAAAGCCTCAGAATTACAGATAGAAATTTGAGTAAATGGTTAATAGCCTAAGAGTGACTTTAATTCTCTGCAAAATATGAGTCAGTCAGAATTCAGCAAATAGTCAATTAAAATAAACAAACAAACATGCAAAAAAACCAACCACAAAAATAAAAAAATCAGCATCTAGACCCAGAAAATTACATGCTTAAGTTGAGGGCCATATTTAACCTTTGGGACCCAGAGTGCTTCCTCTCTTGCTAGGCCACTCTGTTTCATGGTTTCCAGCAGCTGAAATTTGGAACCTGATTAATTAGATTAACAATGTGGACAACAGAATTGCAGGAAAGGGGCATACTATCCTACAGTCTAGAAATTACTGTATTTAGTTGCCAAAAAAAAACACGCAGTAGACCAGTTTTTGGTATTCTCCTCAAGGACATAGAGTAGTTCAGTTTGAAGGGATGCATAACGTGTGTTTCTTTCCACTCCCTGAGAAGATAGAAACCCAGACTGTTCCTCTGTCAGCAGATTGCCCAAACATCAGTATTAACAAATGATATGGATGCTTTCACTCGTTCTTGTTTTCTCTCTTTTGTTTCTGAGTAAGTGACTTCAGATCCTAGTTGAGAAAATGTTTGACTTCATTTAAGATTTGTTGCATTCAGACTTTTGGAAGCGTGTGGCAGAACAGGGTGAGGCTTGACAGAGAATTAGTAGTTTCAACAATTAAAAAAAAAAAAAAAATAGAAGAATGGTAATGGTGATGCTGATACTTTTATGCTTCACACTGAAAAGAAACAGAATAAAACAGTACTAGTAATTAACATTGTATAATCCCCTGATCATGTTCAATTATGCATATTGCAAAAACATCTGAATATTTTTTCATGTTAGAAGTTGATTACATGTGTTTAGATTTCAACTGGCAAATAATGGTTAGCATCACAGATTGCAGACTAGGAATAATATACTAGAACACAGTATATAGATTTTTTTTTTTTCTTGAATTGATGTAAAACATAAAAACAATGTAATTTGTACAGTCATTCCAGGACTCTGTCTACTCTCAATAAATACAACCACATATAGTGAAATAATTACTGACTGTACTACATTTCTCTTTTCTTGATAAATGTAGTTTGCAGTCCACCAATTATCCTCTTTTAGTGCATAGTAGATGGCAGTGGTTATTCACTGAATACTTTTGACTTAACTGATAACAATACATTTATTTTTTTGATACATCAGCATCAGTTCTCCCTAGAACTACGCAATCCAGGACAATCAAGGTCCCTGTTCTTCAGTATTAAAGAACAGCTCGTAGACATGTCTGTAAAGAGCGCTACTTTGTTGAAGATACAGTTTTGTCTTTAGCTGCTGTTGCTGAAAATAAAGTGAAACATGAAAACTTCAAGACTGAGCCAAATGCAGGTATTGTCACATTCATTAAAGTGAGATGAAATGGCCAGATGACTCAAGAGTGTTGTGGTAAATATGGAGATGCAACATTAATGCAAAAGTATATATGGGAAAAGATAGAATAAAACTACTTGTTCTTTCAGCCTGATAGTTAAGTGTTTTTCTGTTCTAAAACCAGTCAAGTGCTGTTTTGGGTTTTGAGACTTCTTGGAATACATCAATTTTATTGTGGAGTAAACTTGTTGTTTTTCACTTGTCGCTGCTTGAAGGTTAATGGGTAAACAAAAATATTCCAGATCCATGAGTGCAGGTGCTTAAAACTATGCTTGCATTTATATAGCTTGCTGAATCAAGAATAAATTCTTAGAATTTAAATTAAAATCCCAGTATAAAAAAAAAAAAAAAGAGCAACTGATTTAGCTGCAATTATAGTCAGAATATAAGAAATAGTTACAGGATCACTTTTTCAAGTGAACAGGTAAAACTTACTGGGTAAAGAACTCTGAATATGAGGAATCATTCACAGACCACCAACTAAAACGCCTCATAGTCAGTAGAAGGTAGATAATTGCTACAGTCTGTCCAAATATTTCACCATAAATTAAAAGAAAATGAGTTATAATGAAGAAAGGATCACAGCTAATGGAACAGTTTAACATAATTGAGTTCCTGAAGTGACATGATATGGATTAAGGCCTCAACTTTTTTTGGTCAGGGGGTAGTTGTCCTTTTTAAGGTGAAATTTCTTCAGGTGGCTGAGCCAGTCAAATGGAGAGCAGGGCAGGGGAACGACTCTTTGCCAGAGCTCAGAACTCTTTCTAAAACTGTTTGGCAAAATGAACATTTGCCTCCACTCTTCAGTGTCTCAATACAGATTCACTCTGACACAGCTCAGAAAGTTAAAACAATCAAATGGTTTAATTCTTCAAAGTAACAGATGCAGCAGATTCAGGATGGCACTGACTGCAAGGTGATCTCAGGGTTAATAAACCCTGAGTAACATCTGACACAGTTGGAGACTCAAAACTTTGTCATAGCTCTAATAGAAATGAAGCAAAGTTAAGCTGTATGTTGAAGGCAAGAAAGGTGTCCCTGTCCTGGATGTAGGAAAAGGAGCACAGCCTGTCAATCACCCTTGTGTCTGTCTTCTTCCCTGGTCTCAGCCCTTGTTGCAGCTGGTGGTAGTGCTCATGCTGGACCATGCTGCACCTCCCCGTTGTTGACCCTGGTACCAGAGCCAGCCATGGCACACCCTGAGATGTCCCTTTCATGGGTTTTAGCCCAGGTTGTCTCTGTCTTCTAGGTGATGCTGAGTATGATTTGGGAGGAAAATCGTCTAACATAGTTAGATATATTTAGCATGGACATGATTTTCCTCATTGGCATATTGAGGAGTGTCAACTTTGATATTAAAATTACAATCAATTAGGCACAGGTTTTTCTTTGGGCACCCTGGCCCTCAAAAGCTGCTTCGAAGTTGGGTGTTTATGTTATTTTATACCTGTTTCATCAGTTTTAGCTAAACCAGGGCCATCTTATCTTCATAAGACACCCTCTGGGAACTCTTTGTCAGGTCAGCTTCACAGATCCTTATTTAAGATAAACACTTGCTGATTGTAAATGACCTTGGTCTTGAAGCATGCTAACTGCTAACATATTTTTCTTTTGGAAAAATGCTTTACTTTTGTGTTGAGCTTGCTCTTTGGGTGTGAAATTGATTTAATTCTTCACCTTACCCACAATTATAATCATCTTAATTGAAGAAACTGTAATCAACCTCTATTCACGTGCAGAGGTGACATACAGCTGCTGCCCAGCTTCTCCAAAAACTGTCAACTGTGCCCACATTCTCTTTTATTTTCTTTAAAAGAGCTTTGATGTACACTATTGATTTATGATTTCATTATCTGCTTACAAACTAGTTTGTGCCTTAATAATTTCAAAGTTTTCTCCACTTTCTGAATTTACTGAAACTTTAATAAGCAAACCCTTCTACTTTCTTTTTAGTGTTTTGTGTCATGGGTGATTTTTGGATGAATATGTATTCAAAGATCATACCCTAGGTAAAGATCATATTCAAGGGGCATTTGACTAGATATTTTGAGGTCTCTTCCAGCTCCTAACATTCTGTGCTTCTGTGATTCTGGTTTTGGCTTCCTTAGTGTGAAGACAGATAGGAACATAGCAAGTCTTGGTTTCAAGACATCTACAACCTAACAAGACAATGTACAGAAGGTTGAGGAGGGTGAAAAATAGTAGTGACTTTGACCATCACCTTTGCCGTACTGTTGTGCAGATAATCAACCTAAATCTTCCAACTGTTAGTCAGGGGTTGTACACTCATATGCTTCTAGGTAAATTTAACAGGACCTAGCCCTGTCAGTATGACTAATGCAGAAGCTACAGAATTCTTCTTCTTGAGAAACAAAAATCCCAGAAACAACAACAACAACAAAATAACCTGAAGCAATAGTGCAGTTGTTGATAATGAGAACAGAGGTACTTACAAATGTGAAGTGCAGTTTTTATCATTATAAAATGCATATTCAAGTGGAGGTTTAAAATCTACAGTGGTGTTCAGGAATATTTTTTTTTTCTTCATTTAGATTGTGGATCAGAAGATTCTCTAAGCAATATGTGGTATTTTAAGAGCTCCAAGAAGATGGAGTGCACTTTAAGAGGGCTGTATAGCAATACTTGAATCGAAGTGCGTCTTACAAATTCTCTTATATAACAATAAATACATTTGAAAAGCAACAGCCATACTGAAGTGTTAAAATCAGAGTCCCCAAAGTTTGATGCCAGAAGCATTTTTCTTCTTGCAACCATACCTAGTGTTTTGATAAAACTTAGCACTTTCTTCAGAAACTCTTACCATGAAGTAAAAGGCTGCCTGCAACCTATCCACATCTTATTTTGAATACTTTTCTGTATAAAAATTGTGCTTCAAAGAGGCATCTTCAGGATTTGTGGTTATGATTCCAAGAATGCAATTTCATATCTGTTTCTGGAACTATTACATTTCAGTTCTTTTTATCGTTGTCATTTGGTGTTTGAGGGCGTTTTGTTGTTGTTGTTGATTGAGGAGGTGGAGAGTTTTGTTTGGGTTTTGGTGTGGTTTTTTTGTTTGGTTGTTTGTTTGGCTGGTTTGTTTTTGTGTTGTGGGTGGGTGGGTGAGTTGTTTTGTGTTTGGTTGGTTTGGGTTTGTTTTATTTAAATTCTATGCACTTAGTTTACATTGTACTAATATTTGTAGGAGAAAATAACTGTAAACTTCTGATCAGCTTGTCTGAAGTCTATGCAGTATAAAGATTTTGACCCAACATCTGCTTAGTGTTTTCACTTTTTTGATAATAGCTTAATAGAATAACTACAAGGCGCAAATGTCATTTATGGTGTAATAGGGCAAAATACCAGATGGTATTTTCCCATAATGATGTGGTTACTTCAAAGCTAGTGGCATTAATGCTACTGTGTAGTATCCTGATCATGTAGCTAATGACAAAATAGACCCCTGCTGTGCTTAAGTTTTCTGAAGTTTCTATAAATAGCCGAAAAACTCATTAGAATTATACTGCTTTGTGCAGGCCTGAAACTTTTGTTATGTTTTTTTCTTAATAGCCTCTTTGTGGAAAGATAATTTTTTAAATAATACAGGTACATATCTTTTTTTGCTGTTTACGCTTCCCAAAGTCACTTGATAACACTGCAAATTTGTTTAGTACCCATATACACTTACTATTTCTACATTATTGTGTCAGAATAGATGCACATAGTCTTTAGAGTTTTCTAACCTGTGATGTAATGGAGGAAAAATTCTTTAGTTGTCCAAGAAAGAAAAAATTGTTGTTGAAAACAAAGGCTGAGAGATGTAGTAGGATCAATGCTAACATTTTCCACTATTTTAGGCAATGCAGAAATGGGAGGAGTGACTGGTAGAGTAGACAATTGTGTTGCCACTCGGAGGTACCTTTATTAATGCTTTGAAAGCTGTCTACTTGCAGTAATATATTTAACTGGTTTAACACTAGAAATATAAAATATTGACAGTAAATATGACAGAAATAATATTCTGTGACCTGCTATGATTGCACACAGATTTTCTAGAATGCAAGTACTTTGCAATTTAAAAAGTTCTCTGCCTGTCTCTAGTGAAAGAATTGTTTTAGAGATAGGTTCAAATATTCAAGGGACTCAAAAAAAAAGTAAAGCATCAATGTAAATCTCTTCAGAAGCTATGAATATGGATCTAAGTTGGATCTAAGTGATTTTGAAGACTTTTAAGGACATCATTTCAAATGCTATTTAGAAAAAAAAAAGGCCTATCTCTTTGTCATGAAACCAATGTTTCTCTTGGTTGAAAACACCAGCATTTAAAGTGAGCTACACCTCCCAGAGGAAATTTGTCTTTCATTTACACTTAATATTTCCTTGAAAGTAATTTGAAATAGGCAAATAAACAATCACAAAATTTCACGTAATTACTGCACTTAATTTTAACATTTCCTGATAATTACGTTTAATAAGACATAACAGGTTTCCATTTGTTTCATTATACTTAATTTGACAAACTTTAAAACACTGGAGACATTTCTGAATGGAGCACTGATTCCTAAATATTTGAGAATGACAGATTAAACACATTTCATTTGTTTTTCTAACTCATGCACTATTTATTCTGACTTATTGACGTTATATTAGAACCACATATCAGAATTTTAACCATAAAATAATTACATAAGGAGCTGGTCAAGTAGTTGAAGTTGAACTCTGAGTATGTTTTTTTTCTGGTATTGCATTTCTTATGTAACCTGTTTAAGTCAAAAGTCTGTTATTGCAAGGCTACTTTGGATAGGAACTAAATGTAAACCTGTGTCATTCTTCACCAGCTGTTGGCATTGAAGTGAGGAAAGGGTTAGTCACTGTTGCTGATTTTCAAAGCTGAAGTGTACTTCTATTCAGTCTTGAGAACTTGAACATTGCATATTTTTTCACTGAGTAGATTTTTTGCTTTATTTTAATGATCTGGTGGTTAACCATCACTGTTGAGTAAGTCATTAGACTCTGTGGTTGTAGATAAATATGAACCTCCACCCTGAAACAGGAATGTAAATCAGATGGGCTGATTTGGAGGTATGTAGATATTTACTGGTTATAAACAGCTAAGACTGAATCCTATATTTTATTTAAACTGTCATCATTTCACTCCAAAATGTATCTCTGACTATTTTTGTAAACATGTCTTATAGAAAATACATGTATGGACCTATCAGTAAGAATTTTTGGGATAGATTGTGTAATAAATATTAGCCATAGCAGAGATTTGAATTCAACCTGTTGAATGCTTTAAGCACCAGCTTATAGAGATATTTCTATATTTGTGGCTGTAGATATATCTACGATTGGGACTGTTCAGCCTAGAGAAAAAAAAGGCTCTGGAGTGACGTTATAGCAGCCTTCCAGTACCTAAAAAGCACTACAGAAAAGCTGGGGAGGGACTTTGTACAAGGGCTTGTTGTGTGAGAAGATGAGAGGGGAATGGATTTAGGCTGGAGGAAGAAATTATTTATAAATGAAGAAATGTCGGGGAGGGTAATTAGGTACAGCGAGACGATATTATAAAAATATTAATATATAATTTATTAATATTAAATAATCAGAACTCGCACCACCCCCTACCACCATTTAATAATAACAATAGTAACAGGCTCTTTGCAACGTTATGGAAACAATATACAGGTCATAACAGGATCTGGAAATAACTGTTAAATATATATATTAACAGAACTCAAACCAAACTGGAAAAGAGGTTTGTGGTCAATGTACCACCTGCGGCCAGTACGCCGCTTGTTCACTAGATGGACCCGAGAAGCAGCTTTCTGCTTATGGCAGAAGGCAATCAATGATTACAAGAGGCTTAGTATTTATTCACAAAAATATATCACAGGAAAATAATACCCTAAGCACGTGGCGGGGTTTCCCGTGTTGCCGGGCTGAAAGTTGCCGGAGGCTTTAAAGTTTCTCCAGGCTCCTGAGCACTGGGGAAGAGGAGACAATCTCTGACCTGATCCTGGCTGGCTCTGGAAGCAGGCTCTTACAGGCAGGATGTCTCACTGTATCACGCTGGCGAATGCGTGGAGGCAGCAGGCAGGATGCAAGCAGGCATCTGTAATGGTGGAAGGCACGCACCCCGTGTTCCCTGCTCCTTTATAACACAGCCCAAAGATCAATTGGACCTTTGGACACAAGATAGCCAATCAAATGGCAGTTACCCAAGATTTTGCCATATTGGGTGAAGCCATAGGCTTGCTTTATCCTTTTTTGGGCAGATCACGGGCCCTGCACAAGGCAATCATGTGCCCCCTAGCAACCACAGGTGATGGACAGACCCCGGACCCCAGACTTAGTGGCGCCAGGTCCTTTGTCCCTTTTCCCGCGGTTGCTCTCTCCCCAAAACAGCAGAAAAACATGTCTGCACAAGCCAGGACATGTACAAGCCCAAGAGGCCTGTTTAGGCCTACCACGACAAGAAATTATTTATAAATAAAGAAATTATTTATAGTTAAGATGGTGAGATACTGGAACAGGTCCCCCAGGGAAGTTGTGGATGACCCCTCCCTGGAGGTGTTAAAGGTCAGGTTGCAGAAAGCCTTGAGCAATCTCGTCCAGCGGAGGGTGTCCCTGCCCATGGCAGGGGGATTGGAACTAGATGATCTTTAAGGCCCCTTCCAACTCAAATCATTCTATGATTGCATGTTTTTGTTATTTAATCTCTAATTCTTCTGTACATTGAGAATCAGTTTTCATGGGACAGCATTTCATTCTGGACTAGGCTGCAGCCTGATATCTAGACCGTCTTCATAAGACAGATGCATGTTCCTCAGTCAAGTTATGTATTGAACTTTGCTCTCTTCAGTGTGAAAACTGAATTAAACAAAGTGAAAGGGAAGCAGCACCTCTTTTTTATGTATTCAGAGCTTTAACTGAGCAGTGGTTATTAAGATCTACACAGTGTTTCTGCTGTCATCTTCTGTCTCTGCTTCAAGATTTTTTCAAAGATGTCTCCTTACCACTGAAACATAAAACTTATGAGGAGGATCTTTTCTTTGAAATTTTGTTCTAAACTATAGTAACATTTCCACTACTTAACAAACACAGTTTTATGGTGACACATGAGAAGGAAGTAGACATGCAAGAGAATATCAGTCTGAAACAAACTGACATAAAAATGGAACAGGTAATCTCTTTTGGACATTCCAAGTGAGTAATTTCTTTACAAAAGAATGATGGATCGCTTCTGATCTTTTAGAAGATTTGACAAGCTGAACGTATCAGAGCCATATAGTATTTGTAATTGCAAAGAATCACATCGTTTATAACCTTTTAAGTCTTGAACACACGATCAGCTTGGGTAACAATCCAGTGAGATCATGTCTTTTTTGTTTCTTTCTGACACACAGCTGCAAAACTGGCCCAGAAATGCTATTGTAGACACATGAAAGTGTTCTGAGAACTAATGGATGGAGTGCATAACGTAGCAAGCACATTTAGTGTGAAAATGAAACATGTTTTTCCTTCTATGAAAGAAGAAAATGGACGATGTTAATAGAAACATCATGCTTCTATTAGTGCTAACATAATTTCCACAACTGTCTAGGATAATTATCGTTTTTAATATCTTTATTCCTTAGAGCTTTTGAAGTGCAGAGAAGACGAAAACAGGGAATTAACAGATTTTGTGATGTTCAGAATACGTACCCAAAAGTTTAGATTATATGGTACTCTTAAGATGTTACATTATATCGTTATGTTCTGTGAAGTATATTGCTATATATTGCTACACAATATGATATTGAATTTTCACTTAACACGAAGCTGTTTTTCAAACATTGCTGAAAGAGAACTTACTTATCCTGAGTTCTCAAAAAAGTAAGAGCCATCAGCTTTACCACAACCCCTGTTATTATCTGTGCAACTGCCTGCAAATAGAGCTCAGTTTAAATTTAGTCATTGCAGTGAGTAGTGAGATAATGTAATTCATTCAAAAGACACAACTGTGAAGTTTTTAATAAAAGCTCCCTTATAAAGGTTATGTATATCTATATATTCCAAATGTGATATAAAAGTCAATATTTAGATTTAAAAATGCTGCAAAAGTTGAATATTAATCATAATCCAAATAAAATAGTTATTGCTTGTCTTGAGAATCTCTGCAATGGCCAATACTTAAGTTATGTGACTGAATACTTGGTGTCTCTTTCATTGGATTTATGGTCTCTGTAAGTTGCTGGTTTGTGTCTAACAGCCACGTTGGTTTATACAACTGCTGATGTCTGTGTCTGGCATTAAAGAGTACTGCAAATTGGATGAATCTGGAGGTTTAAATCTAGCATAAGTTACAACACTTTATGACTTCAAAATCTTAGCATTCATCTTTCAGGACAAATTTTCTCTTAGCTGGTGGAGCAATGATACCTGTTCTTTCTAATTCAGAGAGATTACCTACTGATCCTGCTTCTCCTTGAGTTCTGTAGACATTTTTCTTTTGAAATCTATGCTTTCTGATTATATGCCTCGTTGAAGGACTATAGTGATTTGTCACAAACTCTGACTCTTTAGAAAGTGTTACAGTCTATGCTCCTACCAGATGTTCCTTACATGTTTTTCTGGAAACTAAGGAAGTAATACAAATATAAAAATATATCTTTGCTCTTAAAAGCCTGTGTTAAATCATTTGCTACTCTCTCTGTTTATGCATCTGAAAGTTCCTTGTGATGTTAATAAATTTTTTTTGTTGTTGTTGTTGTTCTTCAGCTACCAGTTAAGGCTCTAGTTGAACAGAGGTTATGCTGTCAATGAGACAGTCTGGTCTATTTGTCTAATTAATGCTTATCTTAATGTTCTGTTGATGAGATTTACTTCAGATGCTAGTTTGGTTAAGAACACAGATTGTCGTAAGATCCCAAGGAATTTTCTGCACAAGTTGGGCTAACACATTTGAGTCATAGATACATTGCATTCTATTTATACTGCATTAAAAGCAAATACTTTGTTTCTCGGCTTGTGGATTTTGCTAGTTGAAGAGTACCACTGCAATAGCCTCTGCCTTCACAATACCTACAAATATGATAATGCTTGGAACCCATTCCAAAATCAGTTTCCTTTTATCTGTAAGATGCCCATACATAGATTGCACATGGTTTTCTTCTTATTTTGCTACCTTACCAGCAATCATGCTTTGAAATACTATAACTAGTAGTGAACTGATGCTAAGCAGCTGGTAAAGTGAAGAGATAGGGGAAATTCTTGAAGAAAGAGATAGGGTGTTCTTTTTCTTTTCTTTCTTTTCTATTTTTTTTCCCCCTAAATTAAAACAGGCTTCACAGAGTCTTCTGGACTGTCATTTGTTGAGTAATGAGAATGTAGGTGTCCTCCATCACAAGATTCCATGGTAAGGTATGTGTGGCCATACAATGGGGTCTAGCATCCCCTGAAGAGATAGCAGGAAGGTGATTGTAAGATTTATTCATGTTGCAGCCTGCCTGCATCTGAAGCACCTTTGAGAAACGATTGATGTGTAGGACCTTGTGAATTGCATAAGTTGCTCTGATGAATTATTGCAGTATACAGTGAGGAGATTGGGCATTTCTTTCATATGATCATGGTACCTCTCAGCTCATGTAAAGTTCAACTATAACTTGGTATGTAAGGCTTTTTTCTGCTATTACTTTGCTTTAAAAGCATGTTAGGAAGTTCTCATGTAAGATGATTTAAATTTATTGTTCATTTCAGATTCCTTCATTATTCACCCTCAACATAAGAATTATTCTCATTACTATTATTAGTATGCTACTTTTTCTCTCATTATGCGATGTTCCAAGTATTTCTTTCTCTTCATAATGTGGAAAAGGTCACAAACACTCAGATTTGATATCTTCCTGTGACAGTGGAAAATGTAGATGTGAAACAGAGAGATTGTCTACATTAATATTCACTGGGGGGATAAAGTCAGAACTAGAAATACCTGTTGTGATTTGTAGTGAAAATCAATTTGTTCATGTAAATTTAAACCAAATTCAACCTTTTCATAATGAAAACATCTGCAACTGTGGGTTTGCATACTATAACTTACTGTATGTATCATCATTTCAGCTGTTATGGACCTATTTCCATTTATTCCCCAGAAAGTATGTTGCCTTTTCAAGTGAAAGTTTTCAAGCTCACATTTTGGATCTTCTCAGGCCCTCAGGTGATGGCTGGTCAGAAAGCAGTAACATATCTTGTAGTTATTTGGTTACTCTTTACACATTTCCCTGGGATTTTGTATTCTCAATTGGTTTTGAAAACATGGTTTCAGAACTCCTTTCTTGGAATATGCATAGCATTATTCCTATTATGTGGAGTACAACAGTGGAACAAACCCAGACATTTTCTCACATGTGAAATCTCTAAACTTAGTTGGGGTGAGTTTGGAACACAGGGAGATGGTAACTCTAATACCTTTCAACACATTACTACTAGAGTGGTTTGAACAAAATGAGATCCTCAGCATTCTCTAGTGGTAGGCTTGTGGCAGAATTGGAAACCATTAATTTGGTGTCACTTTAACTTGACAAAGAAGGAGTCACATTACATCTATAAAGTCAAACACACGTAATCACAAAGTGGCATCAGGTATTTTTCAAGAAACTGGGATTCAAGCCAGTTTTCATCTGGCAGCCATGCAGGATTGTACAAAGCCTGAACTGAGTAATTCATACCAATATTGTGACCATGTAGATATGTCTGCAAAGAAATAGACTTGTTTCCAAGAGTCTAGATTGTACCCAGGTTAATAACTAGCCCCAGCTAGGATCAAAGGAATTTCATATGTGACACAGAGTATCATCTGTGGTACACTTAGTGCTCTAAAGAAATTAATCTCCTTGTGTTAAGTGACAGTTCATCATTGTGAAATGGGTTTAGATGGCTGCGTGCTTTACTACTATCATAGGAGTCTGATATATCATTAATCATACTTACATTTTTTTCCTGGACCCTCGACTGTCCTAAAGTAATGAAATATCCAGTAAAATATGAGTTGATTACTGTCCTAATATAAATTATTTTGATAAGGTTTAAAGGTAGAAAAGCTAAATAAAATGCTGTTTGTTTCTTTTTTCTGCAAAAGTGCAGCTTTCAGGTAAGTCTGAGAAAGAACACCCACAGTTTGCATATGAAAAGAAATGGTCTTTGTCAGCTTTCAAAAACAGTCACGCAATTTTGTTAAGTGTTGATGACAAGCTCCTAGCTAAATCAACAGTCATTTTGTGTATGAAGAAATTGTTCAGATTCTTTTATTGCAGCAGTGTTTACCTAGAATTAGGATAATGTGAGCCTGGGGCAAAACGTCTATGGTAAAGTGGTCCCACAGTTCAACTTTCTTTTTAGAGAGTGCCAAAAGATATGTGTGTTAGTTCTGGCAAGATCAGTCAATTATACATGTGGAATATTTTGAGTAGAGATCTGCGTTACCAAAGATGCTCAAATTAAATGCAAACAATAGTAAGTAATTTTTTTTCTCTCACTTCTTGTGTTTATTTGAATAGATTTTTTGGTAATCTTCATCTGAGCTAAGATGCCTGCTAAACCTTACATCTCTGGACTTTACATTTCAGGTAAGAGCTGACAGATCAACACACCTATTTTTCACAGCTCTTTTTTCAGGGTATAACTATAAAAACATATAAAGATGGGAATTAGAAGTCAATATAAGTAAAGAAGGGAAAAAAGGAGGTAGAAGATGATAATTTTCAAAAAAAGAAAGGGATTCTTCTGCAGAATTGTTTACCTACTTTCCAACACAGATTATAAACATATGGACAAAAACCAAGGTAATGACTGTCTGAGAGAGTTCAGCTGCTCATCAATGTTTGCTGCAATGATAGAGCTTTTAACATTTTTATATATATATATATATATATATATCCTACTTATTATTAGGAGTTTCTTCTCTTATTGGAATTCTCAGAGGTCAAGTTAATGTGAAGGAAAATGTTTCCTTTTTTTTTTTTTTTAATCTCCCCTTACCCTCTACATAGTTGGAAATTAACTGTGTCAGCATTTCAGGTTCGCTTCCTTTTGTATTGCCGTAGTCACTTTTGGTTTGTGCCCTTTTCTTTGTGTCCTGCCTTTGAGTCTCATTTTATCTGTATTGATGAACTAATATGTGGAAAAGTTAAACTAAAAATATTCTTCCTAAAAAAAATAACCACAAAGTTGTACTTTAGAACAGTAACTTCCAACATCTAAGACATAAGTATCTTCTATCAGAGACCATTTCAGTCACCGTGATGCAAGAAGAGAATTCATAATGCAGCTTAAAGCCGTGGACCATATTCTCTGTTTCCCTAGAGCAGTTTCCTGTGAGTAGGAAACAGACAAACTTAATAATTAAAGCAACTCTACATATATTCTTCTGAAAGTGAACATCTTATATTTCCAGGCGGCTTGTAACTGGGGTGATACGGTAAGTAAAATATGTTAGTTCTTACCTATGTTGTGTTTGAAGGTTGTGTTACTGCCCACAGAATGTTGAGTAAGGGAGAAGTGTGAGTAATGAGTGGTGTGGAGCTGCAGCTTCCAAAGAAAACAGATAGCATGGTGATAAGTGGAACAATTCCAGTGCTGCTTAGTGAGTTTTGTGGTACCCCTAGAAATGTGTATTTATGGAAAATATGTAAATGAAATAGCCATTGTTGGCACTGATTAGGTATAAAGCATTGAACAAATAGAGAACAGAAAAAGAAAATAAATAGTCTTTATATTGCATAATGTCTTAGAAGAAAAAAAAAAGCTGGCAAAAATACGCTACTATAGAATGGAAACATCAAGAGAAATGCTATTTTTACACCAATTTACTGGAAAGGTCCTTGAAGAAAAACAATTTCTTTACATAGAACATTTGATACTAATACCAAGAATTTTCTTAGCCATGGAGTTTTCAGTGAGTTTGCTTTCACTTATGTTACAGACAACCCAATTACGGCAAAGGAGATTATTTTAATTTTATTAATAGCTCTAAATGATACTCAGGGGAAAGGAATGATAATTCTTAGGACTAAATAAACATTATTTCAGTGAAGGATGTTAAAAACGGGAAACAAGTGTGAGCAGGATGCAGAAGATAGCATGCATCACAAGATGATCATTGCCCTTTAAGCAGATGGTGCACAGAGGACTAGACTGATTTTTTTCTGTGGCGTGGTATGGTAGGTATTATACAGCATATGTTGCTTTAAGAATAATGATGACATTTGGCAACCCCCAGATTAAGGGGATAATGTATCATGCTCTAACTAATGAGTTGCCTGAGCTATTTTTAACTCAGTTTATTAAGAAAAGATTGGAGCAACCCACAGCAATAAACCTTTAGGTTACGTGCAACCCAGGCTGATTTGCATTCAAGGTCATGACAAAGTTCAGCAAAACCGCAGATCTCAGCAGAACAGCTCTTCGTGCATCATCGATTGCTGTGCTTCCTTCCTTTTTAGGTAGCAGTGAAGGATAATGATGATGATTGCATCATCGTAGGATATGATGTTGAGAAGGACATGTTCTGCATGTTTGTCCTACAGTGTCACATGCCCACTTGTAGGTTTCTAGTTTCGAGTGGAAAACATGAAATACTGAACTTTGCAATAGGTCTATTAAAAACAAAGTAACTGTTGAGTCATAAGGAATACTTCCTTTCTGGAGGCATTTACACCACTTAATTTTATACATGCAGCTAAAATGCCCCATACAGAACTTTATCTTCCTGCTCCATGAATGAGAAGAATGATTTTATTCGTGGTTGTAGTTTAGGACCTGCTTGCTCCTCTTCTATCTGACTCTGGTGTGCATTTCAGCAGGTTCAGAATCCCTGTAGAGAGCCTGATTTCTGTGGCAAAACTATAAAGAGAGTTCAGCTCATGTAGGATCTTAACTTTGTCCATTAGTTTTGTATGGAGACAAGCATCCCACCTTAGTAATTTCATTTAGATTTTAAGGTTAATCAGTTGGATATTTAGATACCATGTGAGCAGTAGTTATCTATATAAGAAATCTGGATAATTTAATTTATATGTGATTTTAGATGGCATAATTTTTTATCTTTTTATAGTTCTATCAGAGGATAAATAGCAGTAATCTAGATATATAAAAAAGTAAAATGTGAGTTATATCAAGTGTTTTATGAAAGCTAAAATGAATTTGAGGATTTATTGAAGCAAATTTGCTTATTTTTAGCATAAAACCCCTCATTTAAAAGAGTCTATTTAATCATTTTCCTTTTAGTCCTTCCATCATAAATATCCTGAATGTCCTGTGGCTGATAATTTTGCATCTTTTTATCTCTAAGTTTATTCTACTTCTCAGGTCAGAGAATGATTTCCTACATGTATCAAGAAGCAGTACTGCAAAGAGAGCACTGATCTGATAATTGTTGTCCATTTTCATATAAATACATTCTTTCCAAAGGAATCTCAGGGAGTGTCCTCATTAATGCTACCATTGCTAAAAACTTCAGCAAGATAAATCAATCATTAAAAGATCTCTTGTCATTAGTCTGTGGATATGATAATGTTCTGACTAAAGGGCACATGCCAGTGTATAAGGCTGTCAATTATTTCAAAGATACCACTATAAAAATGGAATAAACCAACATAAGAAATAAGAACAAAAAGCATAGTGTGAAAGATTGGTAGATATTTTTTTGAAATAGGTTATATAGGTGGATGGATTTATTTTTTCTTTGAAATTATTGAGCTATTAATAAATCCTTAGGATCTAATAATAGGCAGTTAGAAAGTATGGATAGCATATTTTTGTCATTTATTTGTATTCAGTTAAAGCCCTTATATCTGTCATGTAAAGTAGATGATAAAAGTAAACTATTTCACTGACTTCCTTCCAAGTTTAAGGAAGAAATCTCATGAATCTCTTGAGTCTGTTTCACTACAGTGCCAAAATCTATGATGTTTGTAACACAGATGAAGAGAGATGAGAATGTGGTGTTTCAAATCAATCTCTTCTGGTATACCTGTACATCTGTAAAATTGCTCTTTTTCTTTTTCACAAAGGCGATTTGCATATGAAGCATTTTCCTGACAAACAGTGGTGAAATCAAAATTCCCCAGGAAAAAAATTATTTCTGCAAGAAATTTCCATTTATCTTTATGTTAGATTTGCTTCAATCTCTGTATTGGCTGAGTCAGTTTCTTCTTTGTTTGCTTGACTCCTCAGACCTTCCTTTTCATATCCACAAGATTTCATTTGACTCACAACACTATAACAAAAAGTAATACTTAATGAAAAACAAAGAAGTCCTAAAAAGATTTCCTACTTCCTGTGTTTTTCATAATGTTTTATGCCTAGTACTTCTGTCAAACTACTGCTTTCCTTACTAATATATAACTAGAACAAAAGGGTACATTTTCAGTATCTACGAGAATAACTATATGCACAAATATGATATCTCTGTTGGGAGCGTTATTGATATAAAAGTAATTTTCCCTTGCCTTAAAGAAAGTGGAACCAATAATAAGTAAGCTATTTTTATAAACAGGATTACAGCAAAATCCTACCCATATAGGGAATAGCCATATGGCAATGAAAAAAAAAAAAAAAGCTCAATAATGTGCTCTTCGCTCTTTCTCGAATGATTGTTCACCTAATTTAGAATCAGTGCAGCTAATTCCCAGTAGCTTTAATGCAGCTTTAGATGGAGCAATAATACAAGTGTACGCTGTGGCTTAGCAGTAGTGGTAGGATTGCAAGCTCCAGGCAAGTAGTCTGACTTGATGACCTCAGAGGTCTCCTTCAAGCTCAACAGTTCTCAGGCTCCTGTTTTACAAACATAATAGCGAAGTTTAGGCTAACACACAAACTCCGATTTATCATTATCCATATCATTACCCTTTGTGTGGTCTTTTCCATGGCACTACTAAGTCAACAAACAGCCTTCCATGTAACACCCTGGCACTATTCAATAAATATTCAAGGTGTAGCTGCTCTATTTTGGAGCTAGGTGGGTAGGAGAGTTTCCTATACCAGTTGTCATCCTCTGAACATTTAATTTTAAGTGTGGATGTAACACTGGTGACCCTCAATTGAAGACAATGTTATTTAAAAAGTTACTGATCAAGTGAAATCATTTTCAGTATATAAGCACACCTACACTTTCTTGTATTTCCATTATGAAGTAGGGTTTCCAGTTGTAAAGTCAAGTACTCAAAAGTTAGAAAACTATGTGTGTATTCTGGTTACAAACCCTGGGGAGTATTTTCCTGTTTGAAACAATGTTTCAAATATCAATCAATTTCAATGTGTTTGTATTCTTTAATATCTTTCCAAGAGAAAAAGGAGCACTTAAGTAATTCTGGTTTTATTTTCAAAACAAAATTATTCCATTTGTAGTAATTTTGCATTTAAGACATAATCAAAACTTAATCAAAATGGAAAAATAACATTCTGAGTTGAAATTCTGTAGGTGTTCTCATGAAATATTTTATCTGTTAAATTAAATTTTAAAAATTTTTGTCTTTAAAAGAGTATTTACTGTTTTGTATTTGTTTTACTTCATGACAACATGAAATGCCAATGGTTACCAAATGGCATATATTTTAACTTAGTTCTGGCAATGATCCACTTTATGACACAGAATGAAAACTTTCCTTTTCCAAAAGACCTTCACTTCACTGTTCTTAGGGTAACTTGTGTAGATGAGGTCATTATATTTTCAGTTTGAGAAAGGAAAGTGTACAGTTAGTGGCCACATCTGAAAGATTTGCCTCAGGTGAATGGCCCAGAAACACAAAAGCTTTGTGACAGAGTGAGGAATGAAAATCTGATCTTGTAGGGTAGTTTTCATTTACTTGACTCCTCAAACCTTCCTTTTCATATCTGCAAGATTTTCTCTGACTCACAGTACTATAACAAAAAGTAATATATAATAACGAGAAAGAATCCTAGAAAGATTTCCTACTTTCCTGTATTTTTCAATCTACTTCAAATATAATTGTAGGTGGCATGCTATTATGTAAACGAATACAGTCCAAAAAGTCAGTCCTCAAAAAGCTTGTTATGTAAGTATAATTTAAGTGTAAGGGAGTAGATTAATATTCAGCTTTACAAATAACAATTTCAGGAGACTAACTGACCTTTCCTCAGTCTCACTGATCAGTTTTTGAGGCCAGTGGAACATTCATGTAATGTTGGAGAAATGCATTTTGTGGAAGAAGAATCTAGAGGACAGCCTCATGTGAAACGGTGGCCAACAAAACTTCCAGAAGCTGATTTACTAGACCAGAGGCACTTGAGGAGCATAGTGCACAATAGGAATTTAACCTAACCACTAAAGTCACATCATCTAATAAGTGATAATTGGCCATTTGGATATGAATAGTTTTATCCTGCAAAAACTAAGAAACAGAAGTTGAACTGAGGAATTGTAGATGGAATAAGGAAGCGTCTGGCAGTGTCTGGATGCTAAATATAGAAGGATTAAAAATTATAAAGCAGATGGACTGTTAACTGCAAGGGAAATAAACAAGAAATTAAGTTTGTAAGGATAAGTATTTTAATTCTTTATTTCACAAAGAACAGACAGAAAGGAAAAGACCAAGAATTAGAGCAGATACAAATGAGAGAAGAATTGGGAAATGTTTGAGATTGGAGGAAAGGATTTGAAGGTGACAAGATAAGCTTTCAAATTTCTTTCAAATTTTATTATAATTCTTTGAGGGATGGGAGGAATGAAAGTAATAGCCAGTTGTCTAGACTGGGAAAGCGTTCACTTTATTGTACCACTTATCTCTTAAAATAAATTAGATATATTCAATATAATGCTATAAAAGGAAGCAGGAGAAAGGGACGGCTTAAACAGTGAATCAAAGGTGACAAGACGCAGCTAGAAACAGAGAAGACATATTGTTACCTGGGATAATAGAAGAACTGAAAGTAAGGAGTTCTGACTCAACTTCAAAGCACATTCACTGAAAACCATTTCTTTTCAGTGAATAGTATGGGTGCTTAAAGTGTTAGAATGATTCCATACATTACCTTAAGGTGCTCTTTTTTTTTTTTTTTCCCTAATAACTTCCCCCCACCCCCCCCCACTACTTTGGTGCAGTGTATATAGCAACTAAAACCCAGGAAATTTAAATGTCTCATGCCAGCCATATCCAACTCTAGTCCAGTTTTCATTCAGGTTACTAAGTTTTCTTCTTGGATAGCCTCAGTAGAATAAAAAAAATCAAAACTCTATTACATCTCAATTTTAGGTTTCTTCTCTGGGCTCTGACTGCCAGCATTGGTCTGCAGATGCAGAGAACTTTGAAACTCCCAGTTTCACAGAATACAATGGGATGATATCTCTGGACTTCTCGGTAAGAAGACAGAAGCAAATCTCTGAACTGGCTATTTTGAGAGGGTCGGCACTTTGGTGAAAATTGAGTGGATTTTCATAAAGCAGAAAAATCTCAACCTAGACACAAAAAGCCCCTGCTGGTTAAGTCAAGTTCCTGCTCCTTTGCTTCCAAAATTTTAAGAAAAAAGCTACACTCCCTCTACTTTTTTTTTTTTTTTTTTTTTTTTTTTTTTTTTTTTTTTTNTTTTTTTTTTTTTTTTTTAAGTTTGGGGTTTTATTTTTAGATATGGAGAAACCTTTCCTCTGTATCCTCACTCTTAAAAAATGCTTATGCTTTTTAAGCTGGCATTGAATCAGGGGAAAATCAACAGAGAAAGCAAAACAACAAGAGATGACTGTCTATCAGGAACAAGTTTAACTCACGTGGTCAAGATTTGGCAGTTACAATACAAGCAATACAAGGTCTTCTGGTGGTGTGGAGCAAGCTGTAAGTGGTGGTGCTTCTCACATCATTCATACATCAAATCCCAAACACTGTCATTGAGACTAAGTTTTCTGAAAATTAGAATATCATAACAGACTTTCTACTTTTCTGAGCTTTTATGACAAATGTATTCCTGATTAACATTGTGTAACAAGTAGAATTTATAGATTGCAGAGAGGATTTTTCTCTTATGAATTAGATTAAGGTCTTTCAAAGATACCTTACCAACACATTTCCTCATACTAGATCAGGCTGCTCAGAGCTGCATCCAGCATGGCCTTAAAAACTCCCAGGGATGGGGCCTCCACCACCTCCTTGGGTAACCTGTTCCAGTGTCTCCATCATGGTGAAAAACTTTTTCCTAACATCCAATCCGAATCTACCCACTTAAGGGAATTAAGGGAAAATAGGTGTTATAGATAATCAAAATAATTTTTCAGCAAACACAAAATAGTGCATATAGAAAAGAAAAAAAAATCTCTTAAAATTCTGTTAATATTGTATTAATTTTAGTTTCTCTGACCAAAATTGAAAAACTGACAAAGTAATAGGCATCGTATTTCTAATATTTCAGGGAGTATATTACCTTCTGATAATTTCCCTAACTTCTAGGTAAAGTAGAAATTAATCTTGCCTCTGAAGTCAAGGTGAGTCTACGCTGCAATGGGGAACTTTAGTGGCATCTTTAAGCAAACCAGCACGGATAGTAATAGTAGTGTCAGCGCAGATTTTGGTGTGGGCTAGGAACAAGGACGTTTGCTCCAGCACCTTTCTTTTCAGTCCTTCTGTTGATTTTCCTACCATGAGGCTGACATTTCGGTCCCTTACCGCTGTGAAGTGGTGCCACAACAGCCTGGCAGCAGCAGCTCTGTATCTGGTAATGGATGAACAGCTCACAGTGTCTAGTCTGCCATCTATGGATCACAGCAGTCTCTTCATTGCTGTACTATGAAATCAAGTCGTCGCAAGCCCTGAACCTAGTGACAGGAAAAATAGTTATGTAGCTTATGTCAATACAATTTACGCTCATAAACAATTTTTATATGCTTTATGTGTGGTTTAAGAATAAGCAATGATAAATGACAGTGAAATTCTTCCTAGCCTGGTTAAAATTGTGAGGATATATCTCAAAGTGCTTCATTTAATTGAAGCCCAAAGAGTCTTTGTTCAGGCTTCATTTATTTTTCAGTTGTGTGGGAGTGCATGCGTTTTCTTTGAATTGTGTTTGTGAAATCTCATTTCTTCAGTGAAGAATTGTAAAGTAATAAAATATTGCAATATTACCATAGCAGTAATGATCTCAGAGTATCAAAATTGGTCTTGTTAAATCCCACCATAAGGTTGTTACTCCTGTAGTTCCAGAATCACTGTCTTTTGCTCAGTGAAGTTTCCTGTTTCTTCCTGTAAATAAGAAATATTTTTTATCCTTATACCAAAGGACTCACTGATGTGAGGAGGAGTATTTACATCAATAAAAATACTTCATGTGAGAATGAGCCGTGACTGGACATATTAATAAAATAAAAGCATTATTCTGAGTTCCAAAAAAGATATAATACATGGCAGTTTTCTGATTTGTACTGCAGTTACCCTGAACTTTAATACATCTCATGGGATCGATGTATGTAGAATTTTCAGAATGATTTACCATATTAATCTTTATAAAATAACTATCATTTTGGTAAATATGTTCCTAAAAGAACTTCATGAATTGCATATGCCAGAATTCCTTCCATTGTCAGAATTGCATGTGCTTTAAATGTTCATAATCAATGGTAGATCTGAAAGCAGCTTTGTTGAAATAGCAATGTTGGCATTTAAGATAATACTCTCAGTGGGAATTATACATCTAGAATTGTACACCATGATGCTACTTCTCATGTCAGTACCATCTGAGGAAGGCAAGTTTATATCTAGGAAAGATAACTTCATGTATTAAACACCACACAGTACCTATCAAACAAGTCAAATGTCAGATATCTGCGTTACAGCCATGAGTTATCGATTTATCAGTAATATATCATTTGCAAGCATGTAGTAGCTTCTTATTTTTTCAGGTGCACCATCATGGTGGTAAACTTACAGGTATCTATAGAAGAGTTACTAGAGGAGTCTATCATCTGTGCAATTAGGCCAAGACATTTTTTCCATTTGAAACAAGTTTTGCATAAATTGGGAGATTTTTCTAGAGCTGGTTATTTATCATTAATTGCAATTAAATTGCCAACACATCAGAGTAGTCTTAAAGCGTCAAAGATTTCAATCAACAGTTTGTGAAGATGCTTCTATGTTGTCAATGAGCTCTAAACTTTCCTTTCTGTATATCATGTGACATATCATATGGTGTTATTTCTCTTTTTATTGTTTAAACAAAAAAAAAAACCAACATAATTTTAATAACAAATAGCACATTACTTTTGAGTAATGTTTTACAATGTTAACAGATTTTTTTAATAATAAATTGTCATCATTATACTAAGAACTGAGAAATAAGAACAGAACATCAATCTTGTGTTTATTAATCTACAGTGATTTTTTTTAATGCTTAGAAATAGGAAAAATGCTTTAAATTTGGACATGTCAGCATTGTTTTCTTATGTCACCCAGCACGTTAATGTTCCTACCTAGACAAGATATGCATTGATATATGTTTAAATTGAAGTAATGTTCCTTCTAAATCTCATTGAGCCTGCCAAGTTATTTTGAATTTGAAGTGTATGTCTTGCTGGCAGGTTATGGGAATGCCTGCTGGGAAAGAAATGTAATGACATTGTATAGATTGATTTCTCTAAATTACATGGGATGTGCAAGGTTTGTTTACAAACTCTCAGAAGGAAGATACAATGATTTTGCCATTGCAGACTGATATCAAAAGAACTTTGTGGTACTCCTATTGTGGTGTGGGGTATAATTTGGTTATTATATTGGATCATTTAGTGTATTTGATGATTTGATGAGAAGTGAAAATGAAAAACCATTAACATCCAAATAATGTTATGCTTCTAGTCTTTTGTAGTTCTTGCCTAATTAGCTACAGGGCAGAAGCACCCTGCTTCTGAAAACAAACCAACAAACAAACAAAAACTCCAGAGGATTTTAATTTATCCAAGATGATACCTAAACAATGGTTAGGAGAATGGAACTGAAAATGAGGAGTACAGTTTTTTCCCTGGGCATGTATCTTTTCTTACAAATTTCTAAAGACACATCTTTATTCAGTTGTTGTTTCTTATTAAGAATTCAGAATATGCCCGAGTGTTACGTTCTTTAATACCAAGTATATTGCATTCCAAGGATCCCAATACAATCATAAAAAGGAGCACTGTCTATTTTAAGAAGTCATGCTTTCATTATGTCCTTTTCCAAAATATTCCAGTAAATTTCCCCATGCAACAATATGTTTTTCTTCATTGTAAAATAAAGTAAGTCCAAAATTACAGGGACACTAGACACGGAAAATCTGCTGTTCTTCAGGATTATTTAATTATTGATTTTACATGCATTGCACTTAATTTCAGTAAAAAATAATGTATTTTCAGTAACATCTCTAGAAAGATATTCAATTTGCAATTACATGTATATACTTACATTGATATGAGCTAAAGATTTGTTTCTAAAAAGACTTTTTGTTCATTATAAGAGATGCACTAGGAAAGTAGGTTAGAATTGTGTTGCTAGGAAACAGAAGTGGATCCTAGCAACTGCTGCTGGAAATGAAAATTGTATGCCTATATTAAAGATGGAGCTTCCACTCACAGCAATTCAGCTGGTTAATATTGTTTTCTTAAAGAGGATTAATTTTGTCATCATGATCTTTGCTAAATTATAAGAAAAATGATATTTCTTGTTTAGAATTGTGGTTTTTTTCTTTTTCTTTTTTTTTTTTTCCTGGTATAGTATCTCAAAATATACTGATAACACACTCAGTATTCTGCTGGACCAGAATTGTAACCTTTTGAGATCCACATTCCTTATTTATGTGCAGGACTCACCAGTTAGAAACATACTCATTAACCTATGGCTGTAAGCAATCAGTACCCTAACAGTGTGTATTTTTAATGAATTTTTATTGTTATGTTCATGGAATTAACATCTCAAGGATAAACTATCCAGTTGTGATCTCAAAATATTTTTTGGGGAAAATAATAACTAGATAGAAATGTTTTAAAAATATGAGTGCCTTGCTTGGCACATTTTGTTTTGTGCTGGGCTTTCATTCTTCCATCTTCTTTTCTCTCGTGATCTTTTTTCACAAAACTTCATCTCATATTAGTACTTCTACTTTTGTGTCAACCATTTTCTCTCTGCCTCTTCCACTTTTTATGCAGTCATCCTTCCTTCTGTCAGACTTTGCCTATTTTTATCTTCTATCTTTTTATCTTATTCTCCCCTATTCCCTGATCCTTATAGTTTCTTCCAGTAGAACTTTTCTTGGAAAATTTAGATATCTACAGTGGGTTAAACCAAACCAACAGGTTTAATATTGACTTTTGACTCCCCTTAATGTCAGAGAGTATTTTTAATATTGTTTCAGTTTCATCAAATTATGGAATAAAATATGATTTTTTTTTTTTCAGCATGCATTGTTTCTTCTCTCCATCTTTAATTTGGAAGTAACTTCTGGACCAGTGATTTTGGGTCATGTTTAACACTCTTGTAGAAACTTTCATTTCATTGAGACTGAATGTATTTGTCTCTTTTGTAATGGGAGTGCAATAGTGTCACCATGGCTGCAGGTTAAGTATGAGAAAAAGCTTGTGTGGGAGGACGTTTAAGTGATGTTTTTGTAAGTAAGATAGCAGAAGAAAGTTATACATAATGTGAAATGTTCTTCCTGGCAGTGATAACATTTTAAAATTTGTCTCTATGTGAAAACTGTTTCGAACTACGTAATGTTCTAAACCTTTCTTCAACATGTCATACTTAAACAACAATGAAAAAATTTACATGGTGTACAACTTTAATAATAAAGTCTATGCAGCTTTTGTATCCCTCACAACTGTTCTTATGATGCAATAGGATAAAAAGATAGGATTCCCAGAAAGTAGACAACCAAATAATGCAAGATACAGGTTTTTGGGGCAATGCAGCTTTCCCTATAGTAGAATAATTAAGGTTTTACTAATGTTTAATCAAGTAAGGATTTAAATGAACTCTGCTGTTTCCAGTCTGGAGAAGAGGAGGCTCAGGGGAGACCTTATTGCTCTCTACAACTACCTGAAAGGAGGTTGTAGCCAGGCAAGGGTTGGTCTCTTCTCCCAGGCACCCCGTGACACAACAGGAGGACCCAATCTCCAACCGTACCCGGGCAGGTTTAGACTGGACATTAAGAAGAAATTCTTCATGGAAAGAGTAATTTGCCATTGGAATGGGCTGCCCGAAGGGATGGTAGAGTCACCATCCCTGGAGGTGTTTAAAAGGAGGCTGGAAGAGGCTCTTAGTGCCTTGGTTTAGTTAATTAGAAGAGTTAGGTGATAGGTTAGACTTGATGATCCTAGAGATCTTTTCCAACCTGGTCAATTCTGTGATAATGTAGGTGAGCAACCAGACAGAAAATATGAAGTGGAAATAATATTAAGTACTTGTACATGCTTGTATGTCCTAAGGATTAATATTAAGGTGCTATGTAAATTTTTACAAAGGTAGATGTGGGAAAGAGTTTTCGGATTCTGTATCAGACAACAATGTGAATGTTTGGCTCCACATTTATTTTTGCAAGTACTGTAGCACTGTAGGTCTAAATACTTCAAAATACAATCATACTTTAAAGGGCAGTGTGCAACTGAAAGGACATAAGGTATGTTTTCAAAGATTAAAGGAAGCACATGCTGGGTTCTTCTCATGTTTTATTTGCTAAATTTAAAAATACCAGTAGGGTTGTAGGTATCCAAATATCACAGTGGCCTACAAATTGATGCCCTCTCAATTAAAAGTTTCTAATAGAAAATCTACATAATATCCTCAGTCATTTTCAAAACTAGTGAATTGCATTCACATTTGTACTGCAGTGTATGGGATGGCATTATTTAAGTAAGGTCATGCTTAAATTATAATGTGTATAACAAATCCATGTGCTTTTGGTAGCTTAAATAATGGAAATACAAGAACCGAACCTTTTAATAGGTGATGTGAGGTGGTAGGAATTACTGGAGGGAAGATAGCCTTCTTTGAGTCATGTCCCAGGCTACCTTTGCATTTGAAGTGAGCATGTCCCTTTTAGAAGAATATGTGGTTCTTTTATGCTAGTTTCATGGGTCATAGAAACAACAGCATATCTGTTTTATATCTGCCTTAGTTAAATTCTTTTTTCTTTTCTTTTTTTTTTTTTTTTTAGTCCTTCTACAACACGCTCTTCTACTATGTCAGGACTAAAGCTAGTATGCACATTTGGCTTGAGTGTCTGCCAGCTCAATCAACTGCCAACCTTGTGAAGCCTCGCAGTATGGAGATTTACCTTAACAAAGGTAAATTCTAAGTAGAAAAAAAACTATGAAGGGAAGCTGTTGCTGTAAGGGTTTCAAAGTGACTAACAGCATAGTCATTGTAAACACAGCTAAAACCTCAATGCATTAAGAAATACTAAAATGTAATCAGAACTATGTCAGGATTCTTGATTAATTTGTAACTAAATCTCACAACCTGCTGAATGATATTAAGATTGATGAAATTGGATCTTGGCAATGTGAATTGGTTTCCCATTTTAGGTCAAATAAAAACCCTATTGCAAGAATTAGTTTAATAATCTCACTCAGATTCTCAGAAAAATTTACTCTGCATTGCTAAACCACTTCATGGTTTGTTAGATATTAGTAAAAGGGGTGATTTACTATATACTGGAATGATGTATAGGTCGGAATGAGAGTGAAACGCCTCTGTTGAAGAGGTGCTAGCATAGAATAAGCTCCAAGAATATTCTGGTTACCTCTGCTTCATTGAAAACAAGGACTGACCACATTTTAGATTTCTCCTTGTGTATATTCTCATGTGTTTGAGAGCATGAGAAATGCAATGGAGGAAATGGATAAACTGGGCATGCAGAATCACAGAACGGTAGGGGTTGGAAGTGATGTCTGGAAATCATCCAGTCCAACCTCCATGCTAAAGCAAGTTCACCTACACCAGGTTGCCCAAGATCTTATTCAGGATTGTTTTGACTATCTCCAGAGAAGGGGACACCACAACACCTCTGGGCAGCCTGTTCCAGTGCTCTGTCATGCTCAAAGTAAAGATGATTTTCCTCATGTTCAGATTGACCATCCTGTGTTCCAGTTTGTGTCTATTATCCCCTGTCCTGTCACTGAGCACCACTGAAAAGACTGCAATTAGAGGTGTTATGTCAAATTCCCTTACTTATTTTCATATCTTCTTCCCTGCAGTCCTAGCATTTAACTTATTTTTACTTAAAAGCAATGCCTTCTATTTCATATGTTCAAAAGTTATTGCTGAAGGACCTTCATGGAAAATTGACGGTCATATATAATTGCTCTATGAATGCTAGGCAGTGTCACCTGAGTTTTAAAGCATGGCTGGACACACAACATATTTAATGAAACATTAATATATCCAAAGCCATGGTTGACATGAACAAAATTTTATGATTAATTAAGGGTTATGTCCAGTTTAAACCCCCAAATTAAGTTCAGCAAAAACACTCCTAATGGCTCCAGCATGCTAAGCAGGATTAAAGAAAATGTGTGCTAAAGCTGACAGTGATCATTGATCAAAACTTCAGTCTATTTAGCCTTAAGGTAACCGAGTCAGATTTCATCGCTCTAATCCTTAAGGTATAAAATAGAAGTTGAACTTACATGGTGATGCAAGATGGCTATGAAATTAGGAGGCCTTGGCTCACCAAATGCAAAACGTTGGCATACTCAGTGGAAATGATGTTCAAAGCAGTTCACAGTAAGAATGAGAAAAGCAGCTTGTGCTGCTCTGAAAGAATAAACAGCTCTCTTTCTGTAGCACTTATATTTCACACATTAATAAGGATTAGGAAAAAAAGGCATTTTAAAGTAGGAATAAAAATAGTGATCCTTTGAAGTTTCTAAATGTTAAGAAAATGGCTATTGTGAAATTTCCGTCGGTAAAACACAAAAGATCTTTCATGAAGAAATAAACATTTAGGAAGTAAAATCTTCTGCACTTTGGAAAAGACATCAAAAATACTGTTACAACAATAGTTTATATAAAGGTATTTTTGAAGATTGCACACAGTTTTACCACACATCTACAGAATTTTGAGTGTACTTTTAAAAAGAATTATAAGGCTGAATCTCAATTGCACTGGGTTTCAGTGCAACAGAAAACTACAGCAGGAACTGAGAGAGGAGAATATGACAATATCATATAAATATATGAGAAAAAAATGTTCCATTCCCAACAAAAAGAACCTCTCTCTAGAGAAAGGTGACTAAATCTGTGACATTTCTCATAAATTCGTATTTCATACCACTTTGCTTTCGTATTTTGGTATGATTATACCGAACTTATATTGCTTAACTTTGTTAATATTTTGGTATCCAAACTAAAGAATTATTGGAGAATATACTTCTAGTTTAAGACAATTATTTTCCTGAGAAATTCATGGAAACTATTTAAATGTAATCGTTAACTAGAATCAGTTTTAAAATGGAGGAGGAACTCAAACTTCGGTACACACACATACAAAAGTGTGTATATAAATCCTATGTATTTTTTTTCCCACAAACCTACTCTCCCTGGAGGTGTTCAAGGCCAGGTTGGATGAGGCCTTGAGTGACCTGTTCTAGTGGGAGGTGTCCCTGCCTATGGCAGTGGGTTGAAACTAGATGATCTTTGAGATCGCTACCAACCTAAACCATTCTATGATTCTATTCTACATTGTTTCAGGTTGTTCTGGTAGAAAATTTGTCTTGCCCATAACTTTCTATTTGAAAGTAAACACCAAAGGTTGATTTATATTTTTTTCTTCTAAGAACAGAATCCAGAAAAGTATGTAGACTAGACTAGATCTATAAAACATTGATTTTCTACTTTTTCTGGTGAATTGTGCATTAAGGCTGTTGTCTTTGCTGAATAACTGAAAGAGTTCAATCATGCATTCTAAGATGCTAATACTCAGTGACATTGTCCAAGCCACTCCTGAACACTTTGTGCTTTGTATTTGGATCCTGTATTTGAATCTAAATTATTTCCCTTCCTAAATTTCCTTAAAGTTGTATGATATGGTACAAGTAGTGCTTAGAAATGTGAAGCTTGCCCGTGGATGACTGGTGATGGGCTTTGGGTAAGATTTTCACTGACAATAATGTGACCTGTTATTATCACGACTTTCCTGCTCTTCAACATCATCTTTTATTGCTACGCTGTTAATACAAAATTAATTATTGTAGGTTATTTTTTTTTAAAGTAATAAAATCAAGGAGCTAGCAAAAGACAATCTAAAAATACTTCAGAATGAATATATGAAATACAAAGGCATATTAACAAAAAAATCAGGACTGATAAAGGGGAAAAAAAGATTATAATGAATGCCTTTCTTACTAATTTCATTTAGTAAGTTTAAAACTCTCTGTTAGTGTTTCATTTAATCCTGCTTCTCATCTGTTTAATTATTGCACAGTCATCTGTCTTTCCTAGGTATTATGGGTTCCCAGGAATACCATAGTGCTTCAATTCAATAGATCATATCAGAATTACTGGCTTTATCTAAAGTGATACAAAGCTTGTCTAGAGAACAAGTATTTTCCATGAGTTATTTAGATCTATAGCTATGACATCTAGTTTTCAATCGATCTGTTCAGTGATGTCAGTTAAATATTGATAACCTCACTGAAATATCAATAACATAATTAAAAGGGGAATGTTGCAAATTAGATAGGAAGTTACTTCTAAAAGGTCTACTGAGGAACTGGAAAACAAGATTAAATTGAAAGTATTTTTTTCCTTACACTTCACAAGGTTTTTTTTGGTGGTGTGTTTTTCATTTTGTTGGTTGTTTGGGTTTTTTTATTTTGTTTTGCTTTTGTGTTTTTGTTTGGGTTTTTTGTTTGTTTGTTTGGTTTTTGGTAAAATATTAGTGCGAATAGTAAAATCCTGATTATAATATGACATGTGTAGATTTCCTCTGGACATGTCCATAACCAAAAATTCTGACTGCCCAACATCTGATTCCAAGTTAAGGATAACTGAATATGTCATCTCAAAAGGGAAGGACTCTGTTTTTGACCCACTTTTCATAGTAGAGATTAGAGCTGCAGTAGCCTTATAAGCTGCTAAGGTCTTATGCATCTTTGTGTAGTGGAGTTGATGTGTGAAATCAGATAGCAGCAGACTGACTTACCAAACCCTATTTACTTTAAGCAGGGGGTTTATGCAGAATAATTCAGCATCCTACTAAAGCGTTGCAAAAGTCCAAAATTGTTAATGCTTTCTTCATGTCAGCTGGAGATCAGACTGTCAATGGGAATACGGCAGTTCAGGTCTCTGCTATATCTGATTAAAACCCAAACATTTCTGATGCTGGCTGCCTAAATCCCAAATTAAAACTGTTATTAATTGATTCTATGAATATGTTTTTACATCTTTGCTTTCCACCATACACATGGCTCTGAATCTGATCTATCCTTTAGACAATTTTCAATTTTAAAATCAGTCTGCTTCTGCAAAAAGACTGCATTTTGAAGAATCAGAAATTCTTGATGTTTCACCAAAAATTCCAGACAAGTTCTAACCTCTTTTCAGCCCCTCCCATTTTCTACTGATTATAACTTGCCTAAAATCACATTACAAATATGTGAAGGAGGGCATGCCTGCAGTGGCACGTACAGGCAGGCCTGAGATCACTTTTATTGTGCTAGCCTGAGAAGGACAGGGAAATAAAGGGAAATGAACTTCCAACTACTTTAGTGCCACCCTTTGCACAGCCTAGTATGACAAGCTGACACAGCTCACTTGTTTCAGTGCCTCACAATCAGTTGTAGAAATGACATAAACTGGAAATGTTTTGAGACTCAGCTATCACTTTTCTTCAGAATCTCCCCATTTACTATGTATTGTAAGTTCTGTGACCTAAACCACAACACTCTGTAGAACACAGTACATGAGTTCTCCACTATCCTCTGTTTCTGAAATCTTTTTCTTTTGCAATGAACATACATTCAAGTTGCCCTTTTATGCATTCATTCCGAATATTCATTAAACTGGAGGGGAATGTTGTTTTCTCTTCTTACTTAATTTGTAGGTGCTTGTTTTTGTTACTTGAATTTTTACTTAAACCAATTTAACCTCCCGATCTTAGCTGGTAGATCAAGACAAGCAAGCTACTGTACAAGGTAATTGCACAAGACTTCCACAGTAAACCCACACCATGTCAAGTTGTGCAGATGGAACCTGAAACTGAATTGTGCAGATAATGGCCAGACATCAGGCAATTTGGATCGAGCTCAGATATCAGAAATCCCAGACAAACACACAGCACTTTATTGTGTTAATAAGGGAGTCTAGGATTTCTTGCACACCATCCTCCATCCTCCACCTGGCTATAAATCCATATCTGACTCATGAAAAAAGTCATGCAACTGTAAGTGGCATGTAGAGCTGCAGCGTGAATGAAGCTCCATTTTCCATGAACTGGTGCGTTGCAGTTGGTTGGCCTTGATGGCTGAGGTACAAAAATCTTGACTCTTTTCCTACAACTGCATATTTTTAAGTGTTGGCATGCAGATTCTTAAGTACCATAAAAATTGCAAACTCCTTCTGCAGACTTTCTCTCAGCCAGAAACGTACGTGATATCTATTCTCAGTTTAACCATCCATGGCTGCAGAACATATGGAAACATAGTTAACTTTGAGATATGTTTCATTTCAATTTAAATCAGATTGTGGGTTCCAAATCTATTTAGGAAACACACATGCATACATATTGAGTGTAAATGGACGACTTTCGACAGAAGAGCAAACTATGGTAGAAACAACGCAGCATTTTCCATAACTGTCATTAGTTAAAAAGTTAGAATATAGTTTTCATAAGTCTGGATGTCTGCAGGGGAAAATTTCTGCTTTGACAAGTTTGGACTAAATCTTGATTTGTGCCTTAGGAAATAATGCCAAATGAACTTGCTGTCTTGGAACTTCCAATACACAGAAACAGGATGATGGACAATAAAGCAGGAGTTTGCGAGACTGTATACTTCTAAAATTTAGATTAGTTTTCTAAAATTTAGATTAGTTTTGAAGTTGCTCTGAAGCTGCACTTTGACACTAACCTATTACCCAATTACCTGAGGTTTGTAAGAAAGGCTTTGCCATTTTTGTGTAAGAGCTAAAAAGTGCCTCTTCCAAAACCATTTGAAGCATAACTCTTAATATTTTATAATTTCTGTGACTTTATAATTTACAAACTAATCCAGATACCTTGGCTACCTTTTAAAAGATCAAAAAAAGCAACTTTCTTTTACTGAAAAGTAATAAATAATTCTGATTGTATTTTTTAACACTGATTTAGTACCAATCAAAGCAGAAAACCTAGTTTTTCTCTCAGATAATGTACTTCTGCGATGAATAGAAGTTATGGTTGTTATATGTAGTTTATCAGAGGCTTTAGTTACACTAAAATATTGTTCTTGGCAGACATAATTTTCATTGAAATTTGACCCACAGTTTACACAAGTTCTCGTAAGAAATTCGTGCATTCATCCATGGGAGCCTGGAAATCAGAGTAGCAATAACCCGTTTGAAAACATGGAAGAGTGAGCCCATGGCAGTGCACTTGTTAGTTGCAGCTTACTCTCCATTTACAGCAGCTGACGTCTAACACAGCTTTCTTTGTCCTTGTCTTTAAAATGTGACAACACCTCAACAGCCCTAACTCTCTACTCGTGACAGATTCTACAGATTACTGGAGAGATCTACCAAACCAGACTTGAGTTATGTGGCAATGTATTTATTTTACAGGGAAGTTACCTCATTTAGGAACCTTCTTTTCGTTTGCCAATTCAGTGCATGCTCCTACACTGAACTGCGAGCAGGCGCACGTGCAGTTACACATGTGCTTACATTTGCATACACACAGAGGAACAGGAGCTTTGAAACTGCTGTTTTGGTAGCTGCATTTAGTACTGAGTTACCTTATTTCTGAGTTATAGAGCAGAACAGTGGAGGTATCTGAAGGGAGAAAGTACAGAATGGGTATTTAAGAGAAAAAGGAAGCATTATTTCTGTATTTTTGGTGGGAGTTTATTTGCTCTTGTCTTTTGTTGTTGGTGGTTGGTCAGTTGTATTTTGGTTGGTTAAAAGTTTTTCTGGTTTATTTGTGGTTTGTTTGGTTGGGTCTTGGATGTGGTTTTGTTGGGGTTTTTTTTCAGTATGTCTTATGTCCACTTTAATTTTGGACACCTAGCTCTTTTCATTTGATCTCGAAGGTCATCTGTGATTCAAGGTTTACAGCCTAATCAGATTAGTGTGACACATCTGCTCTAAATTATAGTTAAGAGCAGCATTTTTTTTTTAACTGTTATGAACAGAAAATAATATTGTGGAACATGCAGGTGCGAATGAATTTGCTGTGCCACAGGGTACTTCTAATAAGCTGTACAAATATGTGCAGTCTATGGTGTACCCCCAAACTCTATCAGTAACTTTTATTTCCTCATACAGATATGTGATTTTTACTGGAGTATCTGAAATTAATGTTGCTAGACTTTGATAATCAAAGATACTATGATTTATCGGTCTATATCAAAGGATAAAAGAACCCCTTGGAATTCTTCAGGCATGTCCAGTTAAAAACAACAAAACCTGCAAAATGTCTGAACGTGGCAGCCATATAGTGGTGGCTTTTCTGATCTGCCATAATCATGTAGAGTTGTCAAAAGTATGATACATTTTCTGTGCAAGGTCTTGCTAGTTTTATCTATAATCCTACTCAACATGCAAATTGTTGTTTATTCTGAAAAACATTTTCAAAAGCCCTTCAATAACATTTGATTGTTAAGCCATCTAAATAGATTTTTAAAATATGTTCTAAATGCATTCAATTTACTAAATATATATATATATAAGAAAAAAATGTATAAACAAAGCTAATATGAGGGGATAGATAAGACTGTAACTCTTTAGTGCAATAAAGCCACATTTAGCTTCATGTAAAACACCATTTAATTTACCAAAAAAATAATTTTTCCAGTTTCTAGTAAGGAATTATTAAAATATTCCTACCCAAGAAAAGGGCCAGAGAAGACATTAGCATTATTGGACAGCCTCAGAGTTTCAAAATTAGCATATGAAGATACACTTTATTTAATAGTCACTTAACCTGACTGAATTAGTACCTGAAATTTCATCTTCATTAGAAAATGGGATTCAGCATTCCTGTATTAGCAATGACAATGTATTATGATGAGAGGCTGAGGGAGCTGGGATTGTTTAGCCTTCAGAAGAGGAGGCTCAGAGGAGACCTTATTGCTGTCTACAACTACCTGAAGGGTGGTTGTGGCCAGCAGGAGGTTGCTTTCTTCTCTCAGGCAACCAGCACCAGAACAAGAGGACACAGTCTCAAGCTGTGCCCGGGGAGGTTTAGGCTCGAGGTGAGGAGGAGGTTCTTCACTGAGAGAGTCATTCCCCACTGGAATGGGCTGCCCAGGGAGGCGGTGGAGTCACCGTCCCTGGAGGTGTTCAAGGCACGTTTGGACGTGGCACTTGGTGCCATGGTCTAGTCTTGAGGTCTGTGGTAGTGGGTTGGACTTGATGATCTTTGAGGTCTCTTCCAACCTTGCTATACTGTGATACTGTGTGATACTGTGACTCTGCAATGTGCTTCTGTTTGTAAAGCACTGAGTTGCTACTTTCAATCAGTATTTTCAAAAGGCTTTGATAAAGTATGTGAAAATTCTTCTGAAAATCAATATATGTGTTTATAAGACTAAATTTTACCTTGGACATTTGAAAATTTTAGGACATTGACTTTATCTTTATTCTCATTGTAATCAGCATATGCAGGAATGCAAAAGCCATGAAGCCCTTAATTTGAGGCTGAGGGATTAAGATCTGGAGACTGGAAGGATGCTCGGTGAGGGGAACTACATGAAGGGTGGTTGTGGCCAGGAGGAGGTTGCTTTCTTCTCTCAGGCAACCAGCACCAGAACAAGAGGACACAGTCTCAAGCTGTGCCAGGGGAGGTTTAGGCTCGAGGTGAGGAGAAAGTTCTTCACCGAGAGAGTCATTCACTACTGGAATGGGCTGCCCAGGGAGGTGGTGGAGTCACCATCCCTGGAGGTGTTCAAGGCACGTTTGGACATGGCACTTGGTGCCATGGTCTAGTCTCGAGGTAATGGGTTGGTCTTGATGATCTTCGAGGTCTCTTCCAACCTTGCTTATACTGTGATACTGTGATCTGTGCTTGCTCTTCCTGTACCTCCACATTTGATTGCTCTCAGGGACACAATACGGACTTGGTAAATCTTTGGTGTGACTTTTGTGGTTTTATTAGTATTTTCTGCCTCTTTTTCCCCCTGTCACTAGTTGTATTCAGTTACAACAGTGAAAACTAATCTGAGGAACTTTACATTTTCACATGTCTTTGTCTGTTTTCATGTTTTAATACCATTATTGTTTAAAGGTCAAATCCTTCAATCAAATCATGATGTACTGGTGTCCTCTGTTTAATCAGATCTTCAGTGAAGCTGGTGAGCTTTTTTAATTGTGTAAGTAATTTGAGAAAAGATATTACAAATACCTGAAAGTTAACTGCTGTGCTTCAGCAATATGACTAAGAATCTGGGCTTGAGTCTAAAAATGTTTCTGTAATATTATTCTGTAATGAAGGAGTCTTCTTCCAGCCTAGGGAAATTCCTGACAAGTTGGATATGTCAGTGAAGTGTTTCTACATACGTACACCTCTCTTATGCCTTAGCTAATGGGTGAAGATGCAAGACTAGATGGACATCTGCTGTGACTCAGAAAAGCTGTTCTTTCCTTACACTGTTGCCTGACACCAATATGTGCATCTCTATTCTTCCCTCTGGTAATTTCATCAACTAAATCAAGGTTTCAGATGACATGATTCCTTCAAATGTCTGATATATGAGTATGTTATTTAAAGAAATCAATATTATTAGCATGAGATCAGTTGTTTTATGGACCAATTAAAAAATTACCTTAATGTTTACCATGGCAAAATAGAAATTAATTGCCATTTCACTTTTTCATCTTGACCACTCTTCTAGAATATACTTTATTGTCTTACTAACATATTTCTTCACCAACCCATGTTCTCCTTTTAAAATTAACCCTGCTCAAAAAATAGATGTAAGATTTTTCTCACTGAGCTGGAAAACTAAGTAAAATAGGCTGCAGTAATTCTTTAAAATTAATTTCAGTCACTTCCTGCCACCTGTTTTTTAGAAGCTGAGTGGCATACTGCCATGTATGGCCCATCTAAATTTCATTCCTTACCAAGGGTTCTTGTGACATGTCCCCACTGCCAGCAATGTCCCACATATCTATGATAACTGATGAGTGGAATTTCTTCTTTAAAGACTTAAAATACTGTGTCCATGCTTACATTGTAGACCATATTCCTATTAAAGTCAAAGTGATCATCTGAGAAAAGGGAGTTTTAATATTTTATATATTCTTAACCTTATCACAATGCTATGGAAGCATATTTTAAAGTAGAGTGGCTATTTTTCCTTTATGGTTGAATGGGTATATATGAAGCAGTCCAGTAATAATTTTTAGAGATTCCTGATTTATACTGAGTTAGAGCAAAATTTAGCACATATTTTTATATTGTAAATAGATACTATTTTTATATTAATAATAGCATGTATTTTTATATAGTAAATAGATACTAAATCTATTTCAAAAAGATTTAGGGCTTGTTTCTTGGCTTTTAAACTTTTTTTTTTTAATGATTTATTTTATATTTTACAGTGCTCCAAGGCAAAAGAAAAAAATATTTTAAAATCATTTGCATGCTAGCAAAGTCTTTCAGACTACTGTTCTAAATGCAAGAGAAAATATACAAAAATCAGAATTTCCCACAATCTGATAGAACCCAGTACTACTTTTAGTCTCCTCCCTAAGGCTAGTAGCTTGTGTTTTGGCCTTCCATTAAACATAAAAAATAAAATAAACAAGAGTAGTCTGCTTTAGAGGACTGCAGCCAGCGTGTCATTTACCTAAGCAGTAAATGCCAGTTAGCTGCTGGCAGTGAATAAAAGCTCCAAGAGCAGCACAGCTCTTTGAAGTAGAGAGATCCCTCAACACACTAAAAAGAGTGGGCTTTTTCCTCCCAGCATTTCTCGTAGACCTTCACAATCTCTGGATGGATATTACATCCTCTGAAGCAAGGCAATCTTAAACACAGTAGTTGAGAATTCTGCCTCCACTGATATCTGTGGCAAAAATCCCAATGAAGACAGGACTTCACCATGTTTATCCAAGTTCTTAAGATATTCCTTGATGTTTATGGGATCCCACTATTAAAAAAAAAAAAAAAAAAAAAAAAAAAAAAAAAAAAAAGAACTATAAAAATTCCTTTGACAGCAGTTTCACATCTGCTGGCATAAATGCTGAACCTGGCTTATTTTGGAAGAAATATTAGCAGCTGACACAAGCCAGGATTGCACCCACCAGTCCCAAGACTAGAGAGGCACAAACATATATAATAACGTTATTTTACCACCTCTCCTAGACCCAGCTTTGGTGAAATAGATCTCAGCTTATCCAGAAGATCTGGGCAATTTCTTCTAAAACTCACCTTAAGAACTGAGAAATTACTTCTCAAAAATGCTATGTGTTGGAGAATTCAAATGTGGGAATGCAAATATGAGGTGATATAAAGATTTTATTAGCATTCATTTAGGATAACCTCACATTGCCCGCAATTAGCAAACCCACAACTGAGTCATATGTTCATCCTAAATGCACACCAAGAAAGCCTTCATGCTACACTGCGCCAGTAAGGCCAGCAAGTCTTCAGTGGGGCACTTATTAAGTAGTGGGTAGGAATGACTTGCCTCTGCAATGCAACTCTGGCTCATTATGTCTATTAATTTCCATGCTCTGCAAAGGGTCGGCATGTTTCTGAATCATACTGGCATACCACAGGAAAAGTGACACTTGCTGTTGTTTCTGTGATACGAAGATGAAAATTTGATTTGCAGCTATTTCAGTCCAATCAGCAAATATATGACAAGCAGGGGCTTTGAGCATAGAAAAATGAAATTAGGATACACATTTCTGTAACCTAGTGGTGTGCTGATGTGTCAGCTAAAAGCCTTAGCAAAGCCTCAAGTCATAGAACAACAATTTTAATAAAACGGTTTATGCTAGTCTGTGGAATTTGCCAGGACATGGTAGACATATCTAATATGTGAAGTTATGTGTCTTACAATATGACTGCTTTATATTCAAAAGAACAAATTGTTAAGTTTAGATTCTTATGCATTTGTGGAGGGGAAGAGTGCTTTAACAAACCTTTTCCTTTCTACAGTCTGTCTAAATTCCATACACAGCTCTTCTACTGATACCGTGAGTATGATGGTGACCGATTTGAGATGGTGCTTTTGAAAATGGATAACAGGATAGTAGCTTTAGTATGCTTATATTTTTTTTCAGTGATTCCCTCTATTGCTGCATACTGACCTTTCCTGGTTAAGTTGTGATATCCTATTTGAAGGTACAAGTGTAGTTTTCCTAAATAATCTCATGTACAGATACTCAGATTCTTTATGAGACTTTCATGGTTTTGTCCCAAGGATAGCTGCTAACGTGTGGAAGACTTGAAAGGAAATTAAGTTACATTTATTGTATTACCATATTGTTTTGCCATGGCCATGCAATTAGTTCTATGATGAAAAGGAATAAGTTGAATACTGTGAATGCAACTGTGACTTTATCTTGGCTAAAGAGAGCATCCTGTGACAAAAAAGCTGGTCTAGTAGCTTCCATGTATGATAATACTTGTCAATTTTTTTTCTTGTTCTTCCCACACACATGGAATTCCTTTCTTGCTTTTTTTGTTTCAGTTATGATTTTCTTTTATAAATCCTTTCTATAACAATTTCTTGTAAAAAACTTGTTCTGACTGATAGATTTTGTAAAGTGACAATATTTTACTTTCTATTACAGTTTTGTCCAGAATACTTCACAGAAATGAAACAACTTTGAAAATCAGACACTTCTGGGAATGAAGACAGGAGCCAGTATAATGATAAAAATGTTACACAGTGGTAAAGAGCAAACCATTTTTGTTAATAAAGGTGCCACTAGATTGTTAATGTTCATGTAAAAATTATAAAGCAGAATTTCTTTATTGTTACTAAAAAAAAAAAAAAAAATGCCAACCCAAACTCGTGATGCTCTCATTCAGCAAGATTTAGTCTCAGTAGTATTCATAAGATTCAGTTTATATTCTTTCCCTTTATTGAAAAGGCTGAATCAGTGAATATATTTGAACCAGACAGTCTAACCTTGCTGCATTGTTATCCCCTTCCTGATTTCTTTTTCCTTTTTTTAAAAAATGTAATATCTTTTTTAGATTTACTTAGAAATTGCTGTCTTTTGTGCCAGGATGTTTAGCAGCTACTATGATGCTATTTACTGGTAGAGTGGTTGTATATTTACTCAGTGGTAAATTTGTCCACCTTTCTTCTAATTCCAGTCAAATTGCTCACTTCCCTGATGTTTTTCCCCTTTGGTTTCTCCAGTAAATTGCAAAACTAGGATTGGTATAATGGTTTAGAAGTTGTGGTGAAAATTGTTTCCTTAAGTCTGCTAATGTTGATTTTTTTTTAAATTATTTTCTACCTTTGCCATAAAATGTTTTTGTTCTAAAAATACATGAAACCAGTCATACTCTGTCACCATTTCTGAGTCATAGGATATGAGATATACATAAACAGACTTGCCAAAGAACTCAGATTAGGCTGGCCAAAGGAAAATTCATGTGTTATTACAGCATGCAGGCAAACAGAAGCTGCTGTTGTGAGATGCAATTTTATTGTATGTTACAATATTTACAGATACTAATTTTCAGAATGTATCACATCAGCACAGCAGAATGTTAAACATCTGGTGAATTAGTATTTCATCAGATGGGCCTAAGTAGATTGGGACACATCTCCTATAACTCCAAAACTCATCTATGTAGAGATGTACACTTGAATTTCATTCATCTATAGTTGTAGGAGAGAGTGGGACATTTTCAAGGTGTAATTTACCTTTCCCATTTTAGATGCTCCTTTTAGGAGAGGTCATGCTCCAAATCACACACTGCAGCATTCTTCAGCAGCCAGAGCTCTGCTGAGGATCAGGAGATTCATGCACATCCAGGTTTACACAGATGAATAATTCCCTGTGCAGAATGTCAGAGAAACAAAATGAGTATCTAGTTGCTCAAGGGCTGAAAGAGAAGGCTTCAGAACAGAGAATAATTTTGTCAGTGTACAACACGCTTTGCAGCATCTATTGTAGGGTACAAAATAGATATAATAGAGGCTTCTTTGAGTGTGTTTTTGTTATTCTTATACAAACTAGCATTCTGACGTAAGTAAAATTAAGAATGAGGTTTGTAGAAACTAGTGAATTGAATGGATGTAGCCTGGTAGCTAGACTGGAACTGCTAATGAGATTTCAGATAATGGTCAGTCTCCTGCACCTCTGTTGTTTTGATGTATAGCTCTTGACTTTTAAGGAAATTATAATCAATCTATTGCAGTGCTTTGGAGCAATACGCTTAGTTGAATAGGCTTGTTTTCGCAAAACTTTAGCAGTGAGAATGTTTACTTGAATGAAAGAGATCCAGCTTCAATTTACTTTCTGTGTGGTTTAAAATCAGAGCTTGGAATTACCTCTTTAATGTCCTAAGAAATGGCAGGGAAACGGGGCAACGTGGAAGGGTTGTTTCTCAGTGTCTCAGACTGCAACTGTGGAGTTTCATAGAAACAAGTGATAATTTCAGGTGTGCTTTAAGCTTCTCTTTCTCATGGCCATATTAAAGTGTCATGGTCATGAAACTAAACAATTTCTCACATTTGTGACATGAGTGTATATATACGTGCCTCCTGTCCTCGCCATTCAATGACTTTTTAGCCTGGGCAGAGGAGGGACAGTAATGGGTGGGTGAGCACTAGAACACTGAATTGCTGCATACAATAATACACAGTCTCTCCCAAATCTGGTTTTGTCGCAAGCTTTTTTTATGGAGGACCCATTAGTGAGCATGCTTTCAGAGCATCTTCAGGACACAACAGGACAGAAATCCGTTGGGGTGATTAGTGTCAGAAGCATCAGAATTTGAGAAAAATAGCAAGTGTGTCATGGCATACGAAGTAAATCCTGTATTAGACAAGTACACCCATTTTGAATCACAGGGAACCAAAGTGTTTACTCTCCAGAGCACCTGTCCTCCAAATCTTCTATTAACATGAATGCAATTTTCACTAAGTCAGAGGGAATAGCTTTTTCATTGATTTCTTCACAGATGCTTTACTATTAGATTACCGATAGCTGTTTTAATCACAGTAGCTGGCTAACCTTGGGCTATCTTATGTTGAAATCAACTATTTTGTGTTATTTTCTCCAAATACAGCTGCACAAATCAATAACATAAAGCAATAAAAATTTTAAGGGAAAATAATGTGGTACATATATTGCAGGAAGGAGCACTTGAAATTTTAGTCTTATGAAGATCAATGACAAAGTAATATGGATTTTACTCGGAAAAGAAACAAGACAAAGTGATAAATCATTGCCTTTAAGTTGATTGCTGAAGATCAGCTCTGGGTATATTGACATTATACAATAGCTAGTAATAAAATGGTTCAACTTTCTAGGAAGAGCAAAAAATTCACTTTTGAGAGCCTAGCTCTGATAGTAGGTACTTAAGCCAGCAAATTGTACATTGGAAACAATTAGAGCAGATAATAGACTGGAGACTGAGTCTTCACAATCTTTGATGTTACTGAAAACTGGCAACACAAGAGCCCTGTGATATTTCACTTCACTGTGCATAAGATTTAGGCACTATACTTAAAGGAGTTAAGATGCAGGTTTCAAAATATGACAAAGGTAACTTCACACTCATTACCATCAAGGAGATTTTTAAGAGTGGCATCAGATTATGGAAATTCATCAAACTGTGGGGATATTTTTTTCTTTTAAAGTAGAGCTCTTATTATTGTAATTCATTTAAGTTGTGTTCTACTGTTATTCATGGAGGAAAAATTATCATTATTAAGTATCCAGAACAACTTAATGTGCAAACTAATCAGAATAAAAAGTGTCTTATAATGAGCACAGATACATATAGTCAGATGGTGACAGTGATACCTCTCTCTATAGTCCAGATTGTCCAGATTTTGTCTTTTAATCTCTGTTTCTTTTTCTCTTCTGTACTTACAGCAGAGTTGCAATAAAGTTCCTTTCTTCAAAGGAGCCTCTTCGATTTTGATGCTTCATCCACTCAGCAGTGGATGATGCACTATTGATTTAAAGGCAAAGTTTCAAAGTTTTTAGAATGAGAAGATTTATTTTCTAAATATAAAATCTTTTGGTGTGTTCAGAGAAGCAAAAATCTCAAAGAGAACTGCCATTTTTCTTTTTCCCCTTTTCTGATGTGGTCATTTTAGAGACACTAAATTATTTCACTCCTTTTTGCAAGACTTTATAGTGAAAAACAGCCCTGGCTGTGGACAGTGTAACACTGGCATAACTGCATGCCATATTTTTCCACTTTGCACCAAGAGAGAGGTCATAAAATTTATAACATTTATCAGGCACTGGGTAGAGTTCCAAATCCCAGACGAGGTTTTTCTGAATTTTGCACGTGCCAGGAGGATAATGGATAATGGATTGGTAGTAAACTGTCACACCAGGGGAAAATACTGGCCTGCCATGAAAGTCCCAAAAAGAAAAAGCAAAGCGGTAGCATAACGAGCCTATTTCCAAAAAGCAGCAAGATCAAGTAAATAGGTGCAGCTGCTTGAGTGCAACAGCTTGAGTGACATTTTCGTAGTTCTGAGACTTTTTTTTTTTTTTTAATTCTGACTTTCCCAATTGAATAATAATGCGCTAATGCTAATTCCTTCAGTCTGGCATACTGAGATGCTCTCTCCCAGTGATCACTCAGCAGGAGCCATAGGCAATGACTACAAGATGAGACTTCCCTCAGCAGAGTTACTCTGGAATGGAAAAGAAAAAAAAAAACACCGTAAAAAGCCTAATGGGAAAGGAATTTCCCCCCCCCCACCCCTGCATAGTTCTTTCATAGAGAGCTACATTTATCTTCACATTCACTCTTTACATGGCACAATCCATACTTCAAACTTCATATTACAAGTATGCCACAAAATCGGTGCTGATCCTACTGCTAAAGTGGAACAAACTGGCTCCTTAGTTTGCTGTTCTGTGCCTTGAATAACACAAATTTCTGGCTGATCCATTCCATGCCACTACATTAAAGAAAATTGGAAAGACACAGCTTCCTAAACACTTAATATGGAAATTATAGTGTATAAATTTTTAATTCTGATTTTGTTCACTATGATACGGTAGTGTATAAATAATAAAATTAATCTTAACTGGAGAGTCAGTAGATAATACTAGCCTTTAAACAGGGGACAAATTTATAGGTAATTAAAAGCTATGAAAACTGGGAGAAAGATTTTTGTCAAATAGCACATTTTTCTGGGCTTATTTTTATATATTATAATAAATTACAAATGTACTTTATTTTAGAAACTCTTTGAGTGAAAATTACTCTTTATATATTCAATCTACACATGTTGCAAGCACAGAGGCAGCCTTTTGAAAAAAAAATGTTAAAAAAAAGGAAGAAAGATACATCATTTAAAGGGTTGTTTAGCATTTTACCATCCATAAAACTCAGAGAGGAAGGAGAAAAAAAATACATGGGTAGGATTCTGTCTAGAATTCAAAACACAAACTAGATTTCTCTTTTCTATCAAATACTTCCAATAATTCGTGAGTATATTGCTTAGCTTCTATTGCACTTCAGCTTGGCTCAGGAGTATTTGCATACCTTAGAAGACCATAGTGAAGAAAAATTTAAATAAAGATTCTGGAGGGCTTAGCTCTAAAATTTACAGATAGAGTAGATACATCCGCTATAGACTCATACAGGTCTAATAGTGTAGTAAGNCTGGCACTTGGATTTGTTGAAAGCCATCCCATTGGACTCTGCCCATCTGTCCAGGCGCTCAAGGTTCCGCTGCAGAGCCCTTCTGCCCTCCAACCCACCAACAAATGCCCCCAGCTTGGTGTCATCTGCAAACTTGCTGATGAAAACTTGCTGATGATGTTTAATAAGCTGGTTACTGAAAATAAAATCTCATAATCACAGAGGTGGGGAATAGAATATGTTCTTTTTGAGTTTATAGACATCCCTGGACAGTTCTTTCACAGCTAAAACACAGGCCTGTACAGAAGAAGAGAGACTTCCCTCACGTTCCCGGAGCCTGTTACTCATTTCATCCAGTCTGTCCTTGGCCATAGGCGGAGTGACCATCCCTGGCTCTTCCCGTGACAGTGCTGATGTGATTGGAGACAATTCAAGTAGCTGGTAAGTGAAAGCACCTGCTACAAATTTCCTTTCCCCTTAATGTTTTAGGATGTATTGCTTTTACTTTTGTTGGTGGTGGTGGCTGGTTAAGGTTTTTTGTGTTGTATTGGATTGTTGTTGTAGTTTTGTGGGTTTATTTAGGGGTTTTTGTCATTAATACTGTCAGAAGGAAGAACACATTGCAGCCCAGAAATTTGAGATAGAGTTTTAAAGTCGTTTAAGTCTTCATTTTGTTGGGTGAACTAATCCAAGACTTCTGTGGTGAGTACATACTGTTCTTGGTACTTGTCATGCCATTTGAGTGAGCTTGAGAGTGAGCTTGGTGGTAGTTTTGTCTTTTGGTCATTTTAGAATTTTGTTTGTTTCTTTGTTAGTGTATTTTGTTTGGTTGGTTTTGGTTTTGGTGAGTCTTTTTAATTATTATTTGTCTTTTAATAGTTTCTTTGGTTTTGTTATGTTTGGTTGGGGTTTTTATTTGGTTTGGGGTTTGGTTGGGCTTTTTTCTTTGGGTTTTGGTTTGGTTTTTTTTTTTTGTATGTGCACTTCTTCAGAAGGTATAGTGGACTGCCCAAACTTTATAGACTGCCTGACTAGTTGATCTGGGCACATGATGAAAGTTTGGAGAATTGGGGTTTCCTAGCACTTTATGAGGTGTTATATATTAACTCCTGTTGCTGCAGGAACACAATAACCTGTACCTGGTTGCTAAGAACAATAACAAAGTTTTGGACAGCAGAGAATGCTTTTAGAGATTGTGTGGGACTCAGACTTAATTACTGTATGCTTTTTTGTAATAGTGATACGGGAAGTGTATTGTACTTAAAATAGCTCAAGACTTCTTTGAGTTGTTTCTACTAGAGAAGAAAAAAATTTCAGAGGGAAAGTAGTCAAACAGAGTAAAATAGGGGGAAAGCTAATTATTTTGGGTTTTTGTCTTGAAGTATACATAAGAGCTGGAAGAGTATAGCGGCATGTGTAGTGTATGTATATATCTATGTATCTAGATCACAGAATCACAGAACGTTAAAGGTTGGAAGGGATCTTGAAAAATCGTCTAGTCCAACTCTCCTGCCAGAGCAGGACCACCTAGAGTAGGTCACACAGGAACACTTTCAGGTGGGTTTTGAAAGTCTCCAGAGAATGAGACTCCACAATTTCTCTTGGCAGCCTTTTCCAGTGTTCTGTCACCCTCACAGTGGAAAAAAAAATTGCTTATGTTTACTTGGAACCTCCTATGCTCCAGCTTGCATCTATTGTCCCTTTTCTTATCATTGAACATCACTGAGCAAGTCCAGAGGAGGGCCACAAAGATGATCAGAGGGCTGGAGCAGCTCTCCTATGAGGACAGGCTATGAGGCTACAAGAGTTGTGGCTCTTTAGCCTGGAGAAGAGAAGGCTTCCAGGAGACCTTATAGTAGCCTTCCAGTATCTGAAGGGGGCCTACAGGAAGGCTGAGGAGGGACTATTTACAAGGTCTTGTAATGATAGAACAAGGGGTAATGGGTTTAAACTGGAAAAGAGGAGATTCAAACTAGATGTTAGGAATGGGTTCTTTACAGTGAGGGTGGTGAGACACTGGCACAGGTTGCCCAGGGAGGTTGTGGATGGCTCCCTCTCTGGAGGTGTTCAAGGCCAGGTTGGACAGGGCCTTGAGTGATCTGTTCTAGTGGGAGGTGTCCCTGCCTATTGGGGGGGGGGTGGGGTGGTGGTGTTGGAACTAGATGATCTTTGAGGTCCCTTCCAACCTAAACCATTCCATGATTCTATGATTCTATATGCTTACATGTGCATGTATATATAGCAACAATGAGGTTTTGTCAGATTGGCACGAGTCAATGATACTTTTGCCATTTATTACAAGGACCAATAAAAGAGCAATGTTATGTGTTACTACCAAATCTAAATACATCACTGGATTTATTTAGACATTTATAAGAACTTGTTGAAATGACATATGTAGGCTTTGGTATAGAGCAGCCTTACAAAATTTCACGCTATCTAAATTGTTATAGCAGCATGTAAGAGCCAGCCAGTCACACATTTTCTTCTTAAGCTTTTAAAAGAATTTCAGCACCATGAATTGAACTGTTGCATCAGTGGCACATGTTCTTATAGGATTGGACTTTGCAATAATTTTCCATTTGTACTATAACATCATTGAGCAGTGTAAATCTTAGTGAAAATCAAGACATAGGGACAGTATTAACTCTTACATGCTTCTCCATTATAAATATCCAGTGTAACACCAAAAATGGCAACAGCTTTCATGATCATTGGATGAAATTATGTCATGGCCCAGAAAGACCAGCTGTGACAACTACCCTAAGCAGAAAGAGAGGTGACAGTTTTTGGAGATGCACTTCAGTCCAGAATTGCTAGTTGTTATATCAGTGGTGGCCAAAATTTTATTGAAAAGAATGCAGAGAGCTTGGAAACTGAATGAAACTTGAGTGATGTGTTAATTATATTGCGACCCTCTGTTTTGTAAAACATTGATTTTTCTGATCAATTAAAAACCGATAAACAAAATTAAACCATTAGAAAAATTCTAAGCCTGCCGCTGAGTACAAAATTCATTTATCTGAACTCTAGTAACTTCTGTGCAAAACTGAGAACAGATATAATTCTGCAGGCCTTCCAAGCTGAATTTTTAGGACCAGGCTACACTTCCAAAAGGACATGATGGTGTCCCACTTTAACAGCACAAAAAATTTCCCCTGGAGATAATGTGAGAGATCTCTATATGTTTATCAAAATATAGAGATAGACAGAGTAGAAGAACTGATTGGCTATAAGGAAAAATAATAGCCTTCAACTGAATATTCATAGAAGATTAAGAATCTTGGCCAGTAAGGCTCTTGACTATACTGTTATTCTGTTTGTCAAGTTTAAACCTATATTGTCAAAATATATCTTGCCGGTCACTTGCAAATGGGTATCTTTTCTAGGCAGGGTTCTTTTAAAGTAAGTGACTTTGGATTTTAGACTTGCAAACCAGTCACCAAGCAAGATTGTGGTAGCCCTAAAATTTCTATGAAGTAAATAATATGATAGAAAAAACCAGCAAAACTCTTGATTAAAGGAACACAATGAAAACTGTCATAGACAGCTTTAAAGGATAAATACAAGCAAAACTGGTAGAGCAGTCATAAAAGCCTAAGTTTTCCAGTGGACTCTCTACAGGTTATATGAGATACAAAGAAGCCATTAAAGGGCTGGCAAAATTCCACTTGCTAGGTATTAAAAACCAGGGGTACTTCACTGAAAGGTGAGGCATGCCTACAGTCTGGGGAGAATATAATAGGAGGGTAAGCAAAAATTGCTGCAGGGAGACCAAGAAATGTGTTATACTGGTTTAGTCATTGGTTTGTCTTATTTGAACTACTTTAGTTTCCACAGACCTTATAAATTCTTTTTGAAGGTTCAATAAAATTATGTAGCCCTATAAACATATGAGCAGCAAATCAGAGTGCAGTCAGAAGCTTGGGCCTGTGACAGGAAGAAAATAATGAAAATGATTCCTTGAGAAAGAAGGGCTGACTGAATATTTTGGCAGAACCTTAGGCACTTTCATTACTGGTATTAAAGGATGAAGGTCCTTTTGTAATTATACCTACCATTCTCTAGCAAAAGTGACAGGCAATGAAGCTTCCAAGGGAATGAGATTGGGGGATTTTTTTTTTTTCCTTAAGGCAGCAGTAGAGAACATTTGGAATGCAACTGAAATTCCTGGTGAATATTCAATGACAGTAGTGGAAGCAGGATTTTCATTACATCTGAATCTGTTTGCCTGGGAAGGGATGGCGAGATACTGTTCTGCGTGTTCCTTCCAGAGCTACTTGGCTGCTGTCACCCTGCTGTCCTCACAGCGTCTAGAGTTGTATTTCTTATAACTTAATCTGGGGGCCTATAAATTCTTTTGGAGAAAATTGTTAAAATTACTTCAGCTGTGCTCTATGTGGGTTTACTAGTTTATTCTAAATTTTGGAGAGTAAAGTTGCTACTGTGTGTGGAAGTTTTTTTTCAAATTATGTCATAGAATAAAAGACTGGAGTTGTTGCTACATTGCTGTTAGCAGTTAAAGAGAGTAAAGTGCAGAGTTGTGTAATTAGCCATCAATACGTGTTCTAGGTGTGTAGGTTCACAGACCTAAAATGCGTTAAGATAAAACTCCTTGCTATGGGAAATACTCTGCTTGCTTGTACTGAAGAAGCATCCCTTTTAGTTGTTTTTTGCTCTTTAATAATGAACATAAGCTGCAACACTCAGTACACTTAGGTCACCTTTTATGAAGTAAACAGAGCCAAAGTACTGTGAAAGGAAAATAGAAATTACTGGCAGATCCTTTGGTAGAGCTACGAGTACTGAAAGCAGTAGCTGTATTTGCTTTGACTGTCTTATGCCAAGCTGTTGCTTTTGCTCTTCTCTTTCTCCTCACCCTCTTCAAACCCATGACTAAGTGCTAGAAAGAAACTGTGTTTCAGAGAGCTGTGGGATGGCAGGGACGAATCTATGATTTAATTCAAGTGACTTCCGACACACAGCTAATGCAGAGACTTCAAACCCTGTGCAGAGTAACAAAAAAACAACTGTAGGCTTTAAAACAATGTGATGCTTTTGCAGGCATAGCAATCTGAAAACTGCTTTTTTTCTGAGTATTGAATGTTCCATATAGGACAGTGTGTTTTGAATAAGCCATCTCAAGTATAGCATATTCAGGCTTATGACATCTGGACTAAGTATCAGTTGGAAAATGTATATACTTAAAATCAGTGACCCTTCAACATCTGATGCAGATAGAAATCCCATTAAGTTACTATTTTTTACAGATGTGCTGCTTTGGTCACTTGTATCACATCCAGGAGCCTGGAGAAGCTGGAGAGAGAGATATTTGCTTTACATCATGAATGACTTCATTCTTTCCACTGCTAATAAAAATTATCCCAGCTCTCTTTCTGAAAAATCTGTACATCTTTACATGTTCTGCATAGGCTGTGATACAGAGGTGCCTGATATGAATAATAAGGTAGCCTGGTAGGAAGCTCAGTGCTCTGCATTATGGCTGCAGTAATAAATATTTGTTTCACTCTAAGAGCAGAACCTGCATGTTAATGACTTTTTGGGTTTATTTTATTTTTTTTAAAGACCCTGTTTTTTCTCCTGTCAGGAAAACTGTTCGAAGGAAATATGAATGCACATGAAAATACATCAATAGTTATGTTGACATTAGAATAAAAATTGGAGCATGTTTCCATATCCCAGCAGATCTTCCTCTTCACTTCCTCTTCCTCATTGCTTTCTGAATTTTCTTGAATTCAGAGGATCCGAATTATGACAGCATTCCAGACGAGGCATTTTTAGGCAACACTGGTATCACAGGCTGAGCTCTTTTAGAAAAAGAATGCCTGATACGTTTTTTGTCTGTGGTAGTGATCTCAACAAAGTAGGACAGTGTTTTATTTTGCTTTGTGTTTAATCATGATAAATCAAATATGCTCTCTGTTAGGTTTGGGGGGGGGGGGGGTTGTTTGTTGTTTTGTTTGTTTGTTTTTCATTTTCCGTGGATTGCTTTGTCTCAGAGTAGATCTGATCTAGTGTCCCCAGAAACATCATTACCCAAACAACAGAAATGATTTTGAAGGAACAAATTAGGCTAAGCTGGTGGTGAAAGTATCTCTTGATGTGACTACAGAAGAATCTACATGACTTGTAAACACAAAATGATTAATTCTGTTTCCAGATGGAAATGCCAATCTTGGTATGTGTGCGGCGTGGAAGGAAATGGCATTGAATGTTTTTGTTCACCATTTTCCTGAAGTCTCTTGTATGTCACATCCCTGGAGACCATTTTGCTTGGAGGAAGAAGTAGTCCGTGACTTCTCACAAACAACAAAAAAAAAAAAGCCAATACTTCTGTTTAGAGATGTTGTACTGGAGTAGATGTGCCTTCTTCCTTCCATCTTTGTTCTCAGACTGCCTCCTTGGGTAGTATATTTGTAATTAAAAAAAACCCAAACACTAAACTTCCAGAGTATTTGTACTGCTACTCAGTAAAAGTGATTGCTGCCCAAGACATTTATCTCCAAAGGATATTATTAATCAGCAGAATCTATGAACAAAGAAAGTCTGCTTTTCCTCTGTGTTAATGTCTAATTTCAAATATGTGAATCATCTGAGACAAACCAGTTTTCTCTTTGAGGCCATTTACCTTATTTGCTACTAAGTGTTATTTGTGAAATATTTTATTTCTTTTCACAGAAAAATAATTTTTATTAAAACAAAACAACAACAACAACAAAAAAAAGACAATGGCACCAGATACCAGCAGTTATGATCTTTTCAGCAACAGTGGTAAAAGGCAAGATTGTATATTATGATTTTGTGTACAGAAATATACATTGATCTTTGGATGAATACATCTATACATTCAAGTTGGGGGGTGTCATCATCATTTTCACCTGGTTTGTACATGTCAACCAAGTCATCTGAAGTCTTAGGGACAGATTGTGAGGAAGAAACATAAGAGTCAACAGTTGTAGGAGTAATGGGATCATCATGTTTATTAAGCAGATTTTAGAGGGAGTATTTTTAACAACTTTCTTTGTATTTAGGGACTCTCGTTCTGTACGATGTGGAGCTCTCTTGCTTGCAAAGCTATGCTGACGAATTTCCAACTCCAGTGCTTAAGAGTAAAGTAATGTAGACTGGTGCAGTTAGTGAGCAACACAGTGAAGTATTAGACTTTCGGGAGGAATCACTTTCACGCTGAAGCTCTCTGAAATGCACTTTTCTCTGAAATGTGCAGTTGCTACAAACAAGGTCTGAGCTGATTGAGAGGCCGTTCCCGGAGCTGACTGGGTGTGCGTGTGTGTGATGGGTCTGTTGCTGTGGGAACTAATGAAGTTCTGAAGTCAGCAGCTAAGATTTCCTTCTGCTTTGATCCCCGAGGGAGGATGAGCAAGTCCTTTTCAAATGCAAATCTTCAATGTGTAGCCTACACAGAGGGAGTAAAGATGGGAAGGCAAATAAATCTGTTTTAAGCTTCAGGCATTTTCAAATTGATTATGCTACTGGTGCCCTTTTTTAACCTTTTTTCACTCCTGCAAAGCATTACCTTGAGTAAGTCCTGCTATGCTAAAATTGGTCCGAAGTTTGGAAGTTATTTTTCTCTTTATGTGTGCGGGAAGTCAGTGGATTTGGTGGGAGTCCACATTCTTTTCTCCCCAAAGAAGGGGAAGTAAAAAGCTTCCTGCTCCCCTAGAACGATCATGTGCAGTTTTCTGACCTTTTCCCGTAATATGCATTGTGGAGAGTTTTGTTTGTTTTCACAAGCAACTGAGAGCACAGGATGTGGTATAGAGGGAGGAGTTCTGCAAGTGCCAATACACAGCTCACTTCTGATTAGGCTCAGGGAGCTACACTTGTCCATGTTCCTTTCTCTGCTTCTGAGAACCCCCACCTTATGATTTTATCACCACCTAATACTAGGTTACAGAGAATGAAGTTCAGATTTATTTATTTTTAATTTGCAGAAATATCTTCTTCTGCAACTTATCATCTGTGATAAGCTACTAATTACAAAGTATACCCATCCAACATTTCTGAAATAGCTATTTCTATGTAAAAGGCTGTAAAGCCTTGAGCCTTGAGAAACCTAGAATTTGGGAACAAAACTATATGCGGTGTGTGTTTAGTACAAAGTCAAAACTAAAAGCTGACTCATTGCTTGCAAGAAACCGTTGCTTGCTTTATGGTTGAAAAAGCAACTTTTGCCTAAGAAGTTTACAATTTATGTGTTTTAGGAAAAACTCTTAATGGCTAGATCAAGATTGCCATAGTTGAAAAGGCATGATGCTTCAAATGTTTCTTCTGTGTTTCCCTAACCTGGGACTGGCTGTCCAGCAAATTTCCCTTTTCCCTTGAAAAGTAAATCAGCCTTTAGTTCTCTCTGTTACTGCTGCCAATGCACACCACTTGTCCTTGATCCAGAATCCTAGGATAGAGCACTGCCAGGTAAATATGGGAAAGAGCATCACTGCTGGAGGTGTGATACTATTGAGTGCCAGAGGGAAAAAAGTCTTAGTGCAGATACAGTTTTATAACATCTCTCTGTATTGCCCAAAATCTGTGGCTTGAATCTGTTAAGGGAGAGACAAATATTGTCTGGCTTGCAGGTAGGGCAGTTGTGATGGGTCTGTTCACACGAATGCTCACTGAATCAAAGCACACAGTATCCTAATCAAGGCTATGCAGCAGTCTTAATTTGGGGATAATGTTAGGATTTTTACTGACTTCAATGGTGTGACTTCTTCTCAGGGGAACCAAAAAAAGGAGCTGGACCCACTGTTTTCAGTTTCTTTTCATTCTACTTAGTAAGTAGGTCATGACTTTCACTCACCATGTGTTTCCCATAAAAGCCCTGGCTGACTGGAGTGTTATATGATAGGTTGTCTGGAAGCTGGAGACAAAGTGCATGCACTCTGCTAGAAAGACTTTCTGAAATGTCTTGTATACAGTAGCTGAAGCTGTCACGTGCTATTTATGCTACAGCGTCTGCATGTGGTCACATTCATAATGTTCACACTGCAGCATTCACAAGAAAACCATGTCATGATGAAAAGACTTCAGTGCATACAGTATGATGTAAAAAAAATAAGCCTATGAAACATCTAAGGAGTGGAAAAATCTAAAAAGCTGTGCAGGACAATGCAAGCTTGTATTTTGTGGAGAGTGGCAGTGAAGGGAGAACTAAGCACACAGAGGGATATGAAAATGTTCTTTCCTTCCAGAAACCAAGATGGAGAGTTAAAAGAAAATTAATGTGTGTGTTGCATCAGTGTAGAATGTCATGGTCTTCAGCTTGTAGAAAGGAAGGTATAAAGAGTGGTTATCCCAAGCCAGCACTTTAGTAAGCCTTTTTACTAAACTTACTGTTTATGTCACATGTGGCCATAGTAAACTACCAGAAGTTTTACAGATGGGAGGGTGTGGAGGTGGTGGTTTTGCAGGTTTTTTTGTTTGTTTCTTTTTCAAACTGCCACATTGGTAATGGTTATAAAGCTTTCATCTGGAACCTGACCACTTGCATATAAAAATTAACTTCATAAAAGAAAAAATGTGTTGACTTATTTTTTAACCTTCTCTCTATCTTTGACAAGCTGTACAATTCTTTTACAACTCTTCTAAATTCACTGCAAAATCTTCTAGTTTCAGCTACCCTAGGACACTGTTTACTATTCAGATAATCTTCCAGTCTTTTGCTTGTAAGAGCTATTGTGATTTCCCTTCACGCATCATGCAGGGTTGTGCTGCACACAAAGGGTACACCACTGGGACAACAGAGCTGTGTTCAGTGGTTTTCCAGAAGGGACACAGTCAGATGGTTTGGTAATATCTTCAGGAAGGGAGGGAGAAACATTTGCCGCAGTCTAGAGCTGCAGACCAGACAGATGAGCTGTTGGGTGTCTGATGTGTTCTCCCTCAAAAAAGGCTCATTGCCAACGTATCTGAGAGCACATACTTTAGACCCAAGGCCTAATAGATCAGATTGGTGATTGTGCATCAGGACTACTACTTCTGCCCTACAGTTTCTTATTAAAGTTCAGAGATAAACTCAGATGAATGACAAGCTGTAGGCATCTGGACTTTGGGCTAAAACCCTGCAAGCAATTGCTTCTGTAAAGGGGCATCTAAGTAGCCAAAAATTCTGGTCTTGACCCAATGGAAATGATTCAGAAATCAACATTTAAATGAATTAATAAATGCACCAGCAAGGTTATTTTCATATACATGGGTAATCTTTTTTTGACCACTCGCATATAATTTTATAAGAAATTGCTCTGTAATCTGGGGGGGGGGGGAGGGAAAGGGAATAATCTTGGAAATGACATAAAGATTTTTTAAATAAAGATAATGAGCATAAAATCTTCCTGTTTATTCTAGTACAGCTTCTGCCATTTGACATATACATATGCGAGCTGAGGAAACTGTGTAATGCATTAAGTGTGTTTTGGAATAAGAAGTCTTTTCTGAATAGACAGAACCTTGGATGGATGGATCAGAGAAAGGCAAATGTCTCTGAAAAATCTGTCTTCTCTGCATCTAAATGAAGTTGAGACTGTAAGGCTTTTATTGGGAAAAGCTCATTAGTATGTCTTCTGAGTGTGCATAAGCACATAATAAATCTAAATCTGAGCTCTGCAATGTGACCAACCGTATAGCAGGGCAGATCTGAAAGACTATAATTTTGAAAGCTGTGTAAGGATTTTGCAGTCCATTCTCCAGTTCTGCACCTTGAATTAATCAGTTACAATTCATAATTATGTTTTGACTATGGAGCGCTTGAGCAACTTAGATTGCAGTATGGGAGCTAGATTTATAGTGGAGATGAATTAATCTTTGTGAGATACATACCTAAAATCCTATTTGTAGTCTAAATAGAAGGAAAATATGTGGAAAGATGAGAGGGATCTGGCTGTATATTTAATCTTTGGTAGCTCTAAATCAGAGGCATTTATACATGAATGGGAACAGTCTTGGTAGCAAAAAAATTCTGACTGGGGTGTATTTGTCAACCAGGTTTGTTCTGCGGAATTATTTAGACTTTTTCCATTAACAAATCTATTCTGAAGTAAATGAGATCTAGCTCATGTTTTCTGTGATAATCTTAACACACGTGTTAGAAAATATTTATATTTTGTTTGTATCCTGGTACATTTGATCTTAATTCATCATATTAATCAAACTGACTTAGCAACAATTGTAAAATTAAAGCTATTCAAAAGTATGTAATTTTTTTTAAGTAAGGAAATCCAATTTTTGGTTAAATATCACATAAAACTGAGAAGTAAATCTGAAGAAGCTTCTCTAGACTTGGAGGGGGGAAAAAAACCCTTGAGGTGTGAGGGTTCTGCACAGTCTGGGACATAGTTTAATGCATCAGTATCAATAAGAGAGGAGAGAAAAACAAAGCAACATCAAACCAGGTATGCAGTTCATTTGAATACACAAGATCAAGTTCTAACCAGGCAGGAGGAGAGCTCTCACTTTAACAGAAAGTGATGTTATTGTTGGCAACTGGGAAATGAATGTGCATGTAGGTAGGATTGTGTAGTGGTGGTAGTTTAATAGAATAAAATACATTCCAGCATTTGGTGGGGCCAACTCATGAAGTTGAATTCTTGATGGCTTTGACACAGGGAGATTTAGAAATCACCTTCCTTGTTACTAAAAAAAACAAACAAACAAACAACAAAAAAAAAACATTAAAAACAGTGTGCTCTATTGGACCTGCAAATCAAGATTCCCTCCTCTTGATAAGAAAGAATAGATACTATAGAAAGAGAAGATTTGGAGGATATTGGTTAAGGAATATGAAACTCTTTGAGCCTTAGGAAAGGTGAGAAATGATAGAGCAGTAACATCAAATGAACTCAAGTACACAATCAAAAATGTATTACATTTTCTTTGTAGTAGAGGGTAAAAATGCTGATGCACCCTTGCACTAGTCAGAAAAGCTAGTTGCAAACCAGCTTTTGGTGTAATTGCAAAGTGGTTTTGGCTGTTTGGAAGGGTGGGGACACCAGGCCTAGGAGACGTCATTTTGCCTACATCACAAAGGGAAAGTTTTGATAGCCTTGTTTGAGTGTTTAGGGTGGGGTTTTTTCAGTTGCTTGGTTTAGTTTTGTTGTTGTTTCAGGTTGTTTTTACCTCCGTGGAACAAGACGTAATTCTTAAAGGAGAGTTTGAAAAGTAAAACTCAAATAAAGGAAGAAATGCTGCAAGGCAGAAGGAATGCAGGGTGCAATACTGAAGAATTTTTCTTTATTTTATTTTTATTGTTGTTATTCTGTAACTAGGAGAAGAATACCCATTTTTCTTTCAGATAGATTTTATGTAGCTCCAGTTACTTTTTAAAAAATAATTCCTGTGCCAACAGCATTACTTGTTTTGCTTGGAGCAGCTGGCAAAATGTGACTGTAATAGGGTAAAATAAAGCACACAGAGAACCTACTAATGCTTTTCTAAAAGTTACTGCCGCTCATGCTGCAAGTGTCACTGCAGAACTGAGTTGAACTTGGAAGCTCTTTCATTGGTATTAGGCTCAGCACAAGTTTTCCCTTAATGATGAAAGGGCTTGTCTTGTTTTTCTTCTTCAAAGAGTGAGTTAGCCTCCTGCCATTGCCAACAAGTGAAAAGAAAATATTTGGGTGTTATCTTACTAAACCAGCCCAAATTCTTTCTTCTAGTGGCATTTTTTTTTAAATCTGCAAATTCTTCTGAAACTGTCCTTTTGTAGTGTGCTTGTCAAGATCCAAACAAATGATGAATTTTATCTCTTTGCATCTTAAGGCAGTTGTGCATCTCTTCTATAGATGTATTCGCATAAAGTTTGCTATGTTGAGTGTTGTACAAAGTATCCATTAAATTGATATTGCAAGATCTATCATAACCTTTAAAGTAGTCACATGCAGATAATGCTTATGTCACTTCTAAATCTTAGAATCATATAATCATAGAATCAACCAGGTTGGAAGTGAACTCCAAGCTCATCCAGTCCAACCTATCACCCAGCCCTACCCAGTCAACTAGACCATGGCACTAAGTGCCTCATCCAGTCTTTTCTTGAACCCCTCCAGGGACGGTGACCCCACCACCTCCCTGGGCAGCCCATTCCAATGGCAAATCACTCTCTCTGTGAAGAACTTCCTCCTAATATCCAGCCTATACCTCCCCCAGGCACAACTTGAGACTGTGTCCCCTTGTTCTGTTGTTGGTAGCCTGGGAGAAGAGACCAGGCTCCACCTGGCTACAACCTCCTTTGGGTAGTTGTAGACAGCAGTGAGGTCACCCCTGAGCCTCCTCTTCTCCAGGCTAAACAACCCCAGCTCCCTCAGCCTCTCCTCACAGGGCTGTGCTCCAGGCCCCTCACCAGCTTCATCATTTTTTAGATCTTAGCAGAACTCTGGTAATTGAAATGCTCCGTAGTATGGACACAAACTGTAACAACTATGGGAAATGGAGATGGTAGGGGAAGTGTCCAAGCTATTAATAATGTACTTAGGATTTACTCCTATACTCTGAATTTGCTGAGTAAAAATTATTTGGTTGCATAACATGATAATAGTTATTGGATTGATATTAGTGTCTTTCTCTTGCTTTTATCATAGCATATACATAAATTACTATGCTTCATATGTGGCTGTCAGCATTGGTAAAACAACCCACAATATACATTCACTAAACTTTTTGTTGTCAGGTGTGCAATAAGAATTGTGAACATAATGTGAGCAATTTTCTCCAGTCAAAATGCAGAAGGGCTTCTGCTGCTTGAAATATTTCATATTTCATGATCCATGGTTTTATGTAATCATAACCTTTGATCATAACTTTTCCTGCTTGACCAACCTAATCTCCTTCTATGACCAGGTGACCCGCCTAGTGGATGAGGGAAAGGCTGTGGGTGTTGTCTACCTGGACTTTAGTAAACCCTTCGACACCATCTCCCACAGCAAAAATTTGTGGCCCATGGCATAGGCAGAAGGACTCTTTACTGGATTAAAACCTGGCCAGACAGCCAGGCCCGATGAGTTGTGATAAACAGAGTTAAATTCAAGTGATGACCAGTCAGAAGCAGTGTCCTGCAGAGCTTACAACTGGGGCCAGTTCTATTTAATATATTTGTTAATGATTTGGATGGGGAGGGGGATACAGTGCACCATAAACAAGCATGAAGATGACACTAAGTTGAGTGGGAGTGTTGATCTACTTGAGGGTAGGAAGGCACTGCAGAGAAATATGGACAGGTTAAATTGGTGGGCTGAGGTCAACAGAATGAAGTTTAACAAGACTAGGTCCTGGGTCCTGCACCTTGGACATGACAAACCCAAGTACTGCTACAGGCTTGGGGAAGAGTGGCTGAAAAGCAGTCCAGTGGAAAAGGGTCTGGAGTGCTGGTGGATGGTGATTGAACATGAGCCAGCAGTGTGCCCAGGTGGCCAAGAAAACCAAGGGGATCCTGGTCTGTATCAAAAGCAGTATGTCCAGCAGGAGTAGGGAAGTGATTGCATCCCTGTAACCTGGCCTGGTGAGGTCACAGCTTGAGTACTGTGTTCAATTCTGGGCACCATAGTATAGGAAAGACATTGAGGTCCTGGACTGTGTCGAGAGGTTGGTAAGGGGTTTGAAGGACATGTCAAAGGAAGAACAGCTGAGGGAGCTGGGGTTGTTTAGGCTGCAGAAGAGAGACTAAGGGGAGATCTTATTGCTCTCTACAACTACCTGAAAGGAGGTTGCAGTGAGGCTAGTGTTGGTCTCTTCTTCTAAGTAACTAGAGATAGGATGAGAAGAAATGGGTTTAAATTATACCAGGGGAGGTTTGGATGGGACTTTAGGAAAAAACTTTTTTTTCCAAGAGAGTGCTGAGGCTCTGGAACAGGCTGCCCAGGGAGATGGTGGAGTTGTAATCCCTGGTGTTTAACAAGCATGTAAATATGGTGCTTCAGGGTATGGTTTAGTGGTCATGGTAGTTGTGTTATGGTTGGACTCAATGATCATAGAGGTCTTTTCTGGCCTTGATGATTCTATGATCTTCTAAAACACCATTCAGAAATTGTAGATGTGTATAGGTCCCCAAGTGATTGTTGTCAAGGCTGTGTCTATATGTAGCTATTTACGTAACAGAATTTGACGGGGAAAGATCACAGGATCACAGGATGTTAGGTGTTGGAAGGGACCCAAAGAGATAAGGAGTCTTTAGACTCAGGACTGCTTACTCACGCAGGATACTTTGCATGTGCAGAAAGAGATCAAGAGCTCGGGATGATAGAAGATTGAGTTTTAAAATTTTGTTTTGCAGGATAAGAGATAAAAGGAAGAGGGAGTATAATATTTTTGTATCTTTCTTGACTGGATTCCTATAGGAGTGTTTCCTGAGATGTGTCCTAACCAGGAGGAAGGGAAAGGGGAGACATGTATGTGTGTGTATGCATATCATTGATTGTTGGAAACTATTTCTAATCTATTTTTCTCTTTTGATGTTTCATTGCATAGAAACTAACACTGGCTGGTAACTTACTGAGAAGCCTGTAAATGTAATAATTTCACATGTACACAGGTGGCAGCCAGTAAAGTTTTGTGAATTTATCCTAGCTAAGAACCAGAACATCACAGTTTGCATATGTGATGTCACAATAGAGTCAGTATTATGCACTGGTTTCAGTGGAAGTCGTTATGTGTCCTGATGTAACTGTCCTCTCATTCAAATAATTTTCGTAGCTCAAGTGGACCGTAAAAAACTGACCTTTTACATGATCAGCAGTGTAACTTTGATTGATTTACATGGTTGAGTCATTGATCTGATTTACAGTTACATGGGACTTGATGTATGATAATGAACAGACAATAATTGAGCTGAAGGCAGTGGAACTGGTGTAAAAATAGATACAGAAGACTAATGAAGTCCAGGAAACCTGAATCGATACTGTGAAAAACATGAGACTGAATAAATACAGCTGAAAATTAATTTGGCTAAATTGTTCCTTGAAGACTTTTGTGTGGCACAGAAAAGAAGTGGTAATTTTTGCCTTGGTCATGAGTTCATAGTGAGGTACTTGTAATGCTAAATCTATATTGCCCATATATAAAAGTAGTTTTCTATAATTAGTTGTACTATGGTGTACAGAACATTTAACTCTGACCAGAACTGGCAAATTCAGCAATGAATTTTCAGTGGATTTTCTTTTTTTCCTTCTCTAAGGGTTTGGATTGAATGTCAATTTTCTAATCAGTAACAAAACATTTCTTTGATTATTTAAAATTTGGAAAATAGAACAGGACCGTCAAACTGATTTTAGTGAAAGGATACAGTATTCTTAGTGTCTGAGATGGTGTGCTTCCTTCTGTATAGGTAAATTTTACTGATCATCAGCATATTTTCAATCTGTATTTTTTATAGACATTGTCTGTATTTCAGTTAAGGGATTGGAGGATATGAAAGACTCTCCTCTGGAATGTTCCCAGTTTTTATTTTATCACAAAGTACTTAAGCGTAATGCTTCCATATGTTGCATAGCCTTTTGCATCTTAAATAACCTGAGTGATAGTCAGCCATAACCATGAAATCATTGCTTCATGACTCATTTCCTACAAGTGAAACTGTGACGAGGTGGCAACCTATTTAAAGAAAAATACTGTTAACCTTTCAATTCAGCTGTGTGCTGAGAATGTATGAAAGTCATTCTTCTTGCATATACCTACATACTGGCTTAATATAAGACATTCTTAAATCATACTTGTTTTTTTTCCCCAGTAGTTTACATTAAAACTTCACCAAAACTACAGACCTTTGAACACCATAGTGCCTTTTAATTAGTGACTTATTTGCATTACTATTTACTGCACTGTGTGTTTGTTTATTTATTTATCTGAATGGTCATAACACCTAATTTTAAAAGTAAAAATAAAATTAATTTTCTTTTCCTTTAAAGGATGCAGTTTCTTGTGAGCCATTCCAATCTTTTGCTCCATTTCCAGGAAAACAACTTCAATAAATGTCAAGCATAGAATGCCATGACACATAACATTGCTGTAGTAAAGCTTGTAGATTTGTCACACTTGGCTTAGATCACTGTCACCGAAACTACCTGAAGAAAAAAGAAATCCAGTGTGTTTTTCATTCCTCTTTGATTTCTTTCTTTTCCAAAGTGTTATCTTCTGGACATTAAGCTCCATTCTTCTAACTAACATATTAAAAGATTAACAAAGACTGAAATGATGACTGGTGTCATATCTGTAACAAGTGTGGCCTTGTTGAAGGAGAGCCCTTTGTCTGAGAACTGCAATAATACAGCATCATATAACTTATTCTTGATTTTTGGGAAGTGTTGGTTTTGCTTTTTTTGAGAAGTCTTAGCTGTACTGATGCATCTAGAGCACAAGTCATAATAACCTATGCGATGACATATTATTAAAACTTAATGTGTGAATTTTAGCTAAAGCAATGCTAAGCTGCATATTAATGGTTTCCATTCATGTTTAGAATGTCCCATTCAATAGTTTTTCAAATGGGTATTTCAGGGATATCAATGGTATTACATTTGTGCGTAGGGTTTTCAGTTCAGGATACTTCGACCTTTATGGTTGCACTGAATCTTCCATCACACATTAGTCATCCTCATTAGCCATCCTCAGCACTCTGGCAGCACCCCAAGTTGATATATAGTGTAATACACGATGTCATGGGTTGAGTTGAATCTGCTGATGTATATTCAATTCCATAATGCTGTCATGCCAGCTTCAAAGTGAAAGTACTGGCTGGAGCAAAGTGGGGCTGGAAGTTCAGATTGTAACATGAACCTTCTGCTTTTGGGGTGTTGGCCTTTTCCTCTGTGCTGGCTGCTGTATGCTTGGGTGGTGGAACCATTTTTGTTGCTGACTTCTGCTGCTGTTTCTGCATTTTGTCAGGGTAATTCTATAGCATGTGATCTCATTAAACTCTTTACCTCAACCCAGAGGTTATTTTCTGCTACTTTCCCATCTGTCTCCGTGTGGGGTGAGAGGCTGGCTTGTAAGAGCAAACTATGTTTAACTCAGAAGAGCTGATTATTTTTAAAGAGTCCTGAAAACAAAATTTCAATTAAAAATGCAATTTAAAAAAATCTCATTTTGATAAACTCCCTAAAGAAGAAATGTCATTAAAAAGAATTTTTGAAGTGGTGGAATTCTTGTCAGCTAAATGCACTCTATTGCCAAGTGATAAGACTATTTTACCAGAAGGAAATGTTTCTTTCATGTAAGAAGTAAAGGGCAGATATTCTTATCTCCTCTTTCATAGAATATCGACAAGGAATAAATCCACGTCTATCCAGAGTGACACAGAACTTCCTTGGGCCTGCAAAGATATGCTGCTTTTTTTTTTTTTTTTTTTTAATGAATTGATTTATTTTTATCTATTTCTAGTTTAAGGCACTTACCTTGTCTTTAATATAGGGTCATACACTAAAGCAAACAACAACCTAAGGAGTATGAAATGTTCAATTATTTTGAAATATTATGGCGTTCTGTTGCTGTGTTGTGGACTTTTTCAAAATGCTAATATTTTAGTGACTAAAATGCACAAAGCTTATATGGAAATTTATGATGTATAGACCATTTCTGATGACTTTTAAGGGGCAGCACACATCTTTACTGAAAAATGAGATATTCTAAATGTACTTGGACTCTTCTAGTGAGAATTTGTAACAAGACAGAATCAAACTATTTTTTTAAATTGGGTCAACCATGACATACAGTTGACACATCTTGGAGAAAATAAATACATAAGTTATGGATTAGTAATTTTCTAACAAGAAAAGGTAGATTCCTCATTAAGGAATTTGGGAGATGTTACACATTTGCATAGCTGAAGTCTTAACGTGAAATTCACTCTGTCCAAACCAGATTGCTATTGGCTGTTTGAACAGCCCCTCTCCTAGTATCCCATGCTTAACTCATACTAAATTTTGCTTTTCTTATTGATCCTCATGATTTATGCCAGCAACAATAGCCAAAAGGTTTTGCCTCTCCTAGCTTGCTTGAATTATGGATTTATTTGCCATCTGAACATATCATTATTACAGTTTCCCTTCCTTACTTGTGTCTGTAGCCTATCTGCAAATGTCGCTGCTACTCCCTTTCTTCTACTGTGGAAAAATGAGCATAATGTAAGACTGGCTTTCCTGATCTTCATTATGACTTCACGTGATTTTTCCCTGTAGAGTTGCCACAGTAACACTGGTCTTTTGAAAAGTGATAGTTGCATTTACCACTAGTTGCTATTTATGCAGTCATTGGAGCTGTTAGAAACAAGTCAGTTCACTAAATAAAACCCTATTTGCACAGTCCACACGCTCAGTGGACCATTGTTGCCTATATAACTAATATTTCTACACTCCAGTGATTTTCTATTTAACTTATCCTGATAAGTTTTTAAAAGTCAATTTCTTCAACTTATTTTACATCTTTGTTTCTGATAGCAATTCAAGTGGTTGTATGAGATTTCTGTTCTGTTTCTGCAATGAAAGATGTGATCCATTTCACCTTTTCTTCTATAATTGGATTTGTAAATTACTATAACTTTAAAGGACTTTCTTACAATGCAGTAAAAACCATGTGCTTACTCAGTAGTAAAATTTTTATAGAGCTTACTACCAAAAAGTAATGCTTTGAGTTCTGTTCAGCAAACAAAAAGTAAAGTATTCAAATCTAGCTTACTTACAGGAATGAGAAAATGATCCAGAATGAGAATGTAAAATGAAGAATTAATACTCTTGTCATCCCCACAAATTAATTCTCAAGTTGTGTAATGTACCATGGTAGAGAGATTTTTGATTCTTGATATCTGTTTAGTGGAGTGTCAGCCTTGCGCAACATAGATGTCTCTTGTCCTTGGACTCCTCACTGAAATGTGTATAAATAGCTGCCTGCAGTGTTTACAGTAACTATGTATGGCAACTGCATTCAAGTGCAGTAAGGGAGAGCTTTCTGCTGCAGTTCCACTACAACTGTTTCTCAGAGGTTTTTTTTTTAATTTCTCCTTTGTTTTCTCTACTTGAGTCATTTGTCTGTTTCCCCATTAAAAAGAGATTGTATTGTTTATTTGTCTTAATCAATTATTATAAGTGCAATGTCACCAGCGCAGCATAGACTAGAAAGACAAGCATATCCTGCTGGGCAAAATAGAGCCAGATCTCTGCTGCATTCTATCAGTGATGGGGGAACTATATGCCTCTTGGAATTGCAAATGAGTTTATGGACCTGTTAGTTAAAATATTTTAAAGGGCAGGAAACAGCAAGCGTGCAAATTTGAAAAGGGGTTCCAGATAAGGGTGGTTGTATAAGAAAAGACGTGAAAGCAAATGTGATGAGGGATGAGAACAAGAAAATGAAGGGAAGAAAATGTGATACTGAATTATCCTGCAGTATATCAAAATGCATTGATCTTTCACCTCTGTAACAAGATATTTGGGATTTTTCTGTGAAATAATGTTTAAAACCAAAATTGTGCTATAAAGCAGTAATGGCCAGAGGGAATTCTTTAAAACATAGTATGTGAATGAACATAGGAGCTGGTGCCCCACAACAGTGAATACCAAGACCAACTATTACTGTGTCTGTCAAATTTTGGATTGTCATGCCAAAATTGCAAGAAACCTTCACAAAGGAGTAAAAAATTACCTACACAGAAATTCATTTGAGATATTTTGTAAAGTCACACCAGGATAATCCATGGGGAAAAGTTATAAAATGAGAGAGCTGTGACTGTTCAGATTATTACAGGAAAATAAATGGCCACCTGAAAATAAAAATATTCATTTAAAATGATCCAATGAGCATCTGTAGATGATGCTCATTGGATCCATGATTCAACTGAACATCAGTAGAGAGTTTACTTGAGATGTTCACTACAAAGAGACTATTTATGCTTTGTTTTTCACTTATCTGGAAGTTAGAATGAGTTCAGAACACAGCAGGAATGTGACTGGTTTGAAATTGTGTTTGCTTGCCTCCTATGAGTTTGGGGATGGTGTTGTCATTATTTTCATACCTTTACTTCTAGAACCTGGAAGTCTGTCTTAGGATTTAGGGAGGAAGGTGTGGAAGACGGAACAGTAGAACATACAGTAACACTCAGCTACCATGTAATGTACAACAAATTTTATTCCACAACAGACTTAGTGTTAATACATGAAAAAAAGCATTGTTCAGAAATGGTATTATTTAGATTGTCATGAATTCCTTATGTGATTGCTCAACCTCCTCAAATCAGATTTATTCCACAGCCATACTTCATTTATATTAATACAGAACATATATATGGAGTTGTATAAAGATGGTAGCACATGTGTAATGGTAGTATATGTGGGTATAAATAGGACAATCTGAAATACCATACTGTATGAGTGGCATTTTTTATACCTTCTACATGTTTTACACTGATACCATAAACTTGTTTTGCCACACATGAGCCTAGTACATTTAAATCATCATTTGGCTTAACACAGAAATCTAGCATAAGAGTACAGGTTGAAAACAGTACAAAAATACAGTAGTAGTTTGGCAATTAGTATTTATACTTCCCAGATAATAATGAGATTTTGTTCTGCATTGAACTAAAAGCAACTGAACTTATAAACAAACGGAAAGCATTTAGAACTTTTCAGCTCTTGCAACATGACTGCATCCACTGCAAGATCAAAGGAGGTGCTTGGACTAGCTTCTCTCTGAGGGCCCCTCAGTCCCAACTTTGCCTGTTGAAACACAGAGTTTTGAATCCCAGCTCAGCTCTGGCAGCTGGCAGCAGTTTATATGACTGCATTTTAACTCTCCATCTACCCTCCTAGTGCTATCTTTGGTCTGGCTTCATGGTATCTCAAGGATTAGCCATGAGCATACTCCAACAACTTTGCATGTCTCTTGGCAATATTTATCTTTAAACTAAATACAATGGGAGATCATTCTTCTCTTGCTAGGCTTCTTATTTGTTTAGATTTCATTCAGTCGCTGGATCTGTCACAAGCTTTAAATTCTTGCATACTTGGTTGGCTGGTAAGTACATGTGTGTAATTTACTGATAAATGACACATTTTGGTCATTGTTTCCAAGCTGGTATAGTTTGTTGCATTTACCTTGTGTGTGCTGTTTTGTATTCAGTGGTAATCACTTTCAGATGTTGTATGTTAAGGTATTTTATTAAACTATTACTTAGATAAAATACCTGAAAAATTTCATTACTCCTATGTAAACAAACAGCTTTGTTGTTTTAACCCTTATCTTCCTAAGCAGAGATGACAAGGCACAGCTGGGTTGAGAAAGTAGTAAACCAGTTTTCAGGGCTCAGAGTCATAATGGCTAGATACATACCTGCCACCTCCATTACACTGGCGCCCAGTGAGGATAATGGTGCAAGAGCTGCCAAATGAAGCAGAGAGTTTCCATTGCCATAAGAAATTCCGTTGTGTAAGGGTGTCTGGGAAAATTTTACTTGGCTTAGTACTACTATAGAAAAAAACCCCAGTTATTTCTTAACAGGAAAAAGGGGCAAGTGTGATATCCTTAGCTAGTATAAAGAGGCCTATGATATCACACCAGGAATTTTGATGCTGATCTGAGAAATAAAATGAGACAAATCAAAACTGAAAAGCCATAAATATTCCCTTTTCATTTCACTTGCCGGAAGACCTAAGAATGTAACACCAAAAATCTGTGCTGAAGTGTTCTTGCTTTTTTCCCTCAAAATAGTGAATTTCTTATTACTCTTTAGAAAATATCAAATCATTTTTTGACTAGGCTGTTACTTAAGAAAAGCTCTTCTCTAGCTCATATGGTACTCAAGCAGAACAAAATAAGTGGCAAGAAGCTTCTAACTCTGGCTGATGTTCAATTAGCCATTAGTTTTCTGAAGCACGATGCCTTGCTTGATGGTTTATTGAGACACTGTTACTGTTTTACTTTGTTCAACTCTATTGTAAGCATGACAATGTATGTCTCTAATTTGGATTTCTTCACCCTATAACTTAAAGCTCAATAAATGCACTTTAGTCCTGTAACTTTTAAGAACAGATGAACTAATCTTCCATGCCTTGGAATAGCAACTTATGGCTTAATCCAGAACCTGCACAATCATACTTTGGCAACACTGCTCAGCTGCTGCTAGCTGTTTCCAGAACAAAGCACTGAAAAAACCCACAAAATTTGATTTTGAGTATTCTGAAACCATTATCTATTGCTTTTAAGNATTTGTGCATACCTGACATTTTATTTTAAAGAAAGGGAAGACAAAATGACTCATAGTCAGAATAAAGTAATTTATTTCTAGAGTTGTTTTGTTTTGTTTTTTCTCCAACTCATGTCCAGCAAAGAGGAAGTCCTAGTAAAGGTCAACAGCACCATGTAAAGCACCAATATAGGCTTAGGTTGGTGCTAGATTGAAGAAAGCCTGCTGAGTTAGGTGTTTAGCATTATTTGCTGGTCTTGTTTTGAATATTTTTTAGGAGGGGTTTATGTAAGAGAATGAGGTAATTTCTGTACTGGATACATTCAAGAACAGGAATAGTACCATAAAAAAACAGGTAAAGAAATGGAGATGAAAGGTTTAATGAAGCAGACCACAGTCCATGGTATATGAGGCAATAAGGACAGATTCTGGAAGGGCAGAGATTTATGAAGCCTTTAAAATGAAGATGTGAGGCCTGAACTTAGAGTGGAAGGGCATTTGAAGAAAACTGAGATGCAAGCAGGAGTAATGGGATATTAGAGAGCACTTTCAACATGCTGAAGTGAGAGAGAAAGAAGGGGGATTTGTCCCATATATTTATCATCAGTTCAGCATATTCGCTTCTCTAAGTGATATAACAGCACTAAGCTGAAAGCATCCATGTCAGTCCAGAGAAATTAATCTGGAGACTTATGTAGAATGGTACTAAGTGGCTGAGAAATTATTCACAAAAAGTGAGAATGGGCTGATAGTAAAGCTTCACAAATCAATCTAAGATAGTTCGGGAATTCTTTTACTATGTTGCATGTAATGTTTAAAAAATATAATAATTGCACATATCTTGTTTAACATTAGTTCTCATTTATTCCAGTTGCTATCCAACCCTCAACAAACCTACTTTATTTAAACATACTTGGTCTTTAAATTTTAATATATGTTGGTTTTTTGGGGTTTTTTTCTTTTAAAAATGCATATTGTTGAATGATTTTCTTAGATGGCAAAGAGACCAGTCAGGTCTAGCTGGATGTACAGAACTCTCAGATCCTATCAGGGAGCTGATATATTTGGACTTCCTGCTAAGTTCAGAGGAAGTTTTATGATGTATTTTTATGATGCAGGTTTTTTGGCGTTGAGTGGAGGGAGTGGACACATTGGTTCTCTCTGTGAAGGCTGATGCTCCCTCCTCCTGCCATTTTGGAGCTGAAATACCTTTCATGTTTAGAATTTTCAAATGGAAAGTATTCTTTAACAAGACAGGTTGCAAAAGCTGTCAGCACAAGTATTGAAGAAATCCTTTATGGTTCTTATTTTCTGCACTTCTGATCAGTTTCAGCCTGACTTACTCATAACTTGGGAATCCTTTTTTTATTTTCCTTGACTGTGTGGGAATTCTGTTATGAATGTCATGGTCATGACCAGATTGATTTAAAGATTTTCTGAAGCAGTTGGACAACTTGCGCTTATCAGTTAAGTGAAATACAAACTTTGTTTTGATTGGATCAGTCACAGGAACACTTAATTTTTTGTTATTTCACTATGGTTCCATTTCTAGTATTTTCAGAACTTGAAAACTTGCCTGTTTTCAAACAAATAGCTGTTTTAAAGGCTATAATGTCTGCTGCCAGTAAGTTTTATTGTGAAGGTACTTTCATGAAGCATATTAAAAAGAACTCATAGAAATTGTTTTTATCTGAGCTGGTTTTACATTAGAAAATTAATCTATTTTTAAACCCACATTTCAAACAGAAAGTTGTATCCCTATTTTTCTATGTTTTGCACCCTTTTTTTCTCTTCCATGCTATCTGGAGCATCTGCTACTATTAGGTTAATCAAGGTGGCTACTCTCTCATGTGATGCTTTCCTTTCTCTTCCCTCTTTGCCCCAGATCTCTCTCCAGGAAGAGAACGGTGAATATTATGTTCTGTATATGTGGCTGAAGGGCTTAGATGCACATGCTACTGTGCAGGTGTTAGAGATGGCACAGTCAAAGTTGTGTGCAAGTTCAGTTCAGAAGAGATGTTCCTTGCAGTAGTTGCCAACACAAGGAAATGTTGGGGACTTTTTCAGACTAGAGTCTGCTTTCTGAGGGCTTTGGCCATCTTCTTGTCAGGCTTTTGATGACTCGAATGAAAATTCGAGGAGCTTGAATCCAGCTGGATTCCTGCTGGCTGAAAATAGGGAAACTGTTGAAAAAGTGTAAGTTAAGCAGGAGCTTAATGTCAGTGATGTGAGAGAGACAGTAGGCTGAACTGGGCAAGTGTAGCTGAGAAAATTAAAACTCAGTGGTACAGCACAGTGCTACCAACTCATCCAAGTCCTTTCCTGTGCATGATAGCATAATCCTCTGCTTCAACTAGCTGATTTTAATTAAGAGTCAAAGTCATTCAAGTATTGCTTTGGCAAAAATAGCATGATCAGAGATTAGGAATGATCTTACTGTTGCTATATTTCAAGTTTTAGTACCCTATTAGAAACCACTTTGTGTCATTTCTAATCACTGCTTTAAAGATTGTCACTTCTATTGCCAATAAATTTACTGGAATAATATAATGAAAAAAATAAAAGCCGTGTCCCTTCAGTGGCTAGGCATAGACATTGGAAGTGGATTTCAGACTTAAAATGAATGGTGTTTTTCCCATTCCCTTTAGTGTCCTTAACATTTCAGTGTGTACTCCTGGATGCGTGCCACTCATTTGGAGTGAAAGTGATATCATTTGTCAGCTTTGCTTTGCCTGAGGTTATAATACACAGTTTACACAGAACTGTTGGAATGTCTCTCAACTACCTTTCCTTTGCAGTTGAGTATTTATTGATTTATACCTGCCTGAGGGAGCTTCTTTCCAGAAGCTGTCACTAGTGATACAAGACCCACCCAGGCCCTTTGCAGGCTGTTCTGTGACAGGAAACACTCCTTAGCCCCTTGATGCTTTCAAGAACCTCCATTTTCTTCTTCCCACCTTAGCTCTACACAAGCTTAACAATGAAATGAAAGGATCTATTTAGCAAGGTAAATTTTAGGAAAAAGATTAATTTCAATGATGAAAAATGACAACCAGAGGTAGAAAAGCTGGGTACTTGACAGTGATTTCAATGTGTAGTCTTCATCCTGTATCGGAAATAAAAGTTTTGGTTTTATTTTTTCATCTTTTATACCAAGTTAGATTAAAAAGTTTGGGTATTTGCATAAGACCTAATATTACTATTGGGTTCCTAATGAGACAGAAAAATGGTATGTTGCACAAAGCTGGTAATTACTGGGAGAGTCAGAGGGATCTATTTGAAAAAGATCTAGTGGTAACTGCTTAAAATACTGCAGCTGTTGCAACTTGCTTTTAATGTTAGGTTGAGTATATGTTCATATACAGTACATCTAGTTACCAAGTCTGACTTAACTAGTAGTTGTCTTGTTTATGATGCTGAGCAATCAAAACAGGGGAAAAAATACCATGACTTTTTTTGTTGTGGTTGGTTGGGTTTTGGTTTGATTTTGGGATTTTTGGTTTTCGTTAGGTTTTTTTGGTTGGTTTGATTTGTTTGTGGTTTGTTTGTTTGTTTGTTTATATCTTGGGTTCTTTTTATAAATGAAGAATATCGAATATACTTTCTTGAGCTGGGTACTACCAAGTTGAGTTTCACCACCCAGCTTTTCCATCCTTTCAATGTAGAACATATCTAGAAGGGGGAGAAAATGGAAAAAAAAATTGTACTTTTTGCCAGAAAATTATATTCTCCACAAATGTCTGCATACATAGAGACAAAGACAGAGAAGCATCTTCTGCTTCTATACTGATACTCTTCTTGGATACTTAGGTACCACAAACACTACAGAATAGGGAAGGGGGTCTAGGCAAGTTATATTAAGGGTAGGTACAAACTTCCTTTAACTTAATTTCTGTGTTATAGAATCATAGAA